>JANHFK010001696.1:9665-24278 GCA_036250565.1 Sibynophis collaris
GAGAGAAAAAAAAGGTACCCCAGCAGAAGAATTATGCAGTACAAGTCTGGAGCAGCAGGTGTAGAAAAAAAAATTCTGCTGGCATT
Source organism: Sibynophis collaris (assembly GCA_036250565.1). Taxonomy (NCBI): domain Eukaryota; kingdom Metazoa; phylum Chordata; class Lepidosauria; order Squamata; family Sibynophiidae; genus Sibynophis; species Sibynophis collaris. Next base: position 9,752 of record JANHFK010001696.1, read on the forward strand.
ATAAAATGAATTGACAAACTGATGTTACCTCATCTTACGCTTGATGCTTTATGTTTGGTTCCAAGTCCTGAGGTGATCCACAAGCCCCCAAGCTGTCCCTCTCCAGCTCCATACAATCATCATCAAAATGAAAGGAAAATAGTACAATTTCACACTTTTTATTTTGCACTCTTGTTTTAGAGCTTTCAGTTGCACAGTACAGAAAGTATACTGAAAATCAAAGTAAGCAGTCTCTAATAACTGGGGCTGTAGGGAAAAAAAACCCACAAAACATTTCAAAATTCAGAATAAAATGTGATGGGCTGGCAGAGTTGGGCAAACACCAGTTCTGTGTCTACTATGCAGAGCGTCTGAAATAACATGGCTTCTGAAGTCCCCCAGGCCACTGCTGATCCACTTGTGAGGAACCACAATGACTCCTTTATATTGTGTGTGGGGATAAAATCAAAAAAGCCTTCTTTCCAAGGGGAACCTCTAAGATATTCCTTCTCTAGAAGCCAAGGAGGAAAATAATGTTCGCCAATTCTTTCCTTTGTTGTAAAACACCTTAATCTTTTTTGTTGCTCTTTTAAAAATGCTACTACATTCTGGGAACAGAATAATGTTTAATGTGCTTCACTTGTGTGGCTGAAAGAAATCAACTTAAAACAGTCTCTTACCATGTATGGAGAAACCAAGAAATTGGAGAGTCAAATACTCCTGTTGTATACGAATAACCTAGTAGCAATGTGCGATCTATTCACACATACCTTAAGGGCTTACTTATTCAAATAGAAGCTGATATGAATCAAGATTCAAGAGTTAATTCAAAGTTTAATCTGTTACCACCAAACCAAATAGGAAATCTGAACATTCCATAATAGCTATGAAAAGTAAACCAATATTTAAAACCACTTTGAAAAAAAATTGAAATGGAAAACATACATGAGTGAAAATGTTTAGACGTTTCATACATGATTTTCTGGAACAAAGATACATTTTGGTCCACATCATGCTTTCTGTTTTCAATTTAGTTTCCCAGTATCTACTTTCAAAAATTTATCCATTTGTCTAAGAGTGTTTTGTAAGGATAGCCTTTTACTATTCTTTCATTTTGGCCTCAAGGCTCTCTATCCAAAAAAATACTAGTATTTATTTCATTTAGTAATCAAAAGAGAAACATTCTTGACCTTGTTCTTTTGTTAGGATTTTCTTAAATTTGTAGAATACAGGGAAAACCAAAATAATAAGATAAATGCAAGGCACCGAAAATCTAGCAATTTGGTGGCCATAATATCCTAAGAAGCTGGACTGGGAACATAGTGCTGTGGTATAGATAAAATAATATATTGCCGGGACTTTGCATGCTAAGCTATCAAAGAAATATGTTTAAAATCTTTCCTCTCTTTTTAACACTGAAAATATTAAAGTATAATCGGTAACTATCTTTTGCATTGGTGCTGCAGAGAAAAACACAACTTCCTTGCCCATGCTTTGCTGAGTAAGAGTGAACTACAGCCATAAATAAAGATGGGATTACGTTCCATTGTTTAAAAACAGGAGAAGGAATCTATTGTTTTGAAAGAGACGTAGGTAGCAGAATTCCCATTCATTCTAATTTTTTTTTCCTTTTGAATTTCAGAGTAATGAGTACTAGTAGATGAAAAATGAGCCTTAATTCAGGCCTACAAGGCCTACAGAGTTCTTTGGACCCACTTTCTTAAAAATATGTGGGTCTTGCTCGCTGGGCAAGGCAAATGTTACCATTACCAGTAAGTCTGTGATATGTATAAAACACACACACGCACACACAGGGGGTATCAAACATTGGCCTTGAAAGGTTGTTGACTAGCCACACGTGATGCTTTTCCTTCCTTGGGAACATACTGGAACTGTATTCAAGCGGAATCCTTATTTGCAATGATCCTATCTTTTACAGGTATGATCCCTAACAGGGTTTTGAAGGCTCCCCTAATTCTCTGATTGCTTTCCAAAACTAAGCCATCAGCAACACTTCGATCTGAGCAAAACATAATCCCTGCAAAGGAGTCACACAGACAGCGGAGCAAGCAGCCTCATAAAAAAGAGGAGGAAGAAAAAATCCATAATAGCACAGGTTTTACAGCATCTATCTAGAAATTACTTGTTATTATTCTGTGGGCTACAAAATTGAACTTAAAACACGGGGGAGGGGGAGGGGTCTCCTGGGCTCCAAAGGGGGAGTTATGGGTAACTTGTCAGCAGGCAAGAGATATCAAGTGTACTTGTGAAGTATGCCATTCACATGAGGTGTCACAGTCACAGAAAAGAGATTAAAAGGCATTCCATATCTGGTAGGGCATTCTATGGTCGGAGTTCAGCTGGTCATCCAAAAGTCTTTGCTGTGGGAGGAGTTACAGATCTGGAAGGAGCACAGAGCAAGCCGTCGCTTGCTTCCGGCCAATCCGCAGACACCAGAGTGGGATAGTCTTGCAAGGATAAAGTGCTCAGCTGTACATTAGAGAGTTCAGTAAGTCACAACATCCACAAGGCTCTGGCTATGTGGTCTTAGTCTTGTTCACTGGTTTTCCTCCATTCATTATTGCCGATGCACTTGTGCTTTTACTTGGCGTCACCCCAGCCTTTGGCACTGTTTCCCCAACATCATGTAGAGAGGGTTCTCGGTACATGGCAACTATAGTATAAGGGAGAAAAGAGAAATCCACGTTAAGTCAAACATGCTAGCAAAGTTTGTCTCTGCACTTATTTCAAAATATCCGAGCACCCTGTTTTGTTTTGTTTTGTTTTGAATATAACACAATATCAATCAACACATACATATTTGTGTTTTGGCCACATAGTGACTTCCCTCAGTTATATCTACGATTAAAAAGCAAAGTGTAAAATATGTGCAATCTAAGCCAAGCTGATTAAAATTAAAGACGTATTTAAATTAGAGTGTATTAGAGTCTGCCCATTTTCAAAATTTGTTTTACTGTTTGTGGAAAAGGAAAAGAAAGGCAGCTGTATTATTCGGCTGCAGCAAAAACAACATTGTGACTAAGATATATCGTGGCACAAAACTGTTTTTATCAGGGAAAATGTGAATTGTAAATGGGATGAGGACTGAAGGGCGTTAACATGCCATTTTTGCATGAAGTGTGCCAAGTGGGGGAAGAGAGAGCCATGTAAAACATCAGTCAGTAGCAGTGGCTCACATACTCTTATTTAGTATATAACTTAATTGGCTAATATAGAGCAGGATCTTTAGTGTCCACACTAATCATTTATTCAGCATGCTTAGACCGCAATCTGATTTTCACTTACCCAGATTAAGCAATATTGAACTCAGCAGAATTTACCACAAAATAGCCATGAATGGAATTTTGACAAATTGTCAATATTTTTGATTGCTTAAACTTGGCTTTCTTTGTTTCCATTTTATTTATTATGTAATGTCAAGGGTTATTTATAAATAACATGCTAAAGTCAGCATAACACATGCTGTGGATGTAAGTGAATTTCTATCTCCATGGAAAAGCTCTAACTTTAGAATATGCATCAATCCGAAATAATGAACATTTGTAAGATGGTACATTTTTACGTGAACAAGTATTATGTGAATACTTGTTTAGCAACCATAATTAGGACTGGAAACTTGTTTGTTAAGCAAAGCAGTCACCAGCAGAAGAATCTGGAGCTGAACACTCTTAAAACTATAGAGATGAGAGTAGATTTTAGGAGAAACCCTCCCATTCTACCACCTCTTACAGTATTAGACAACACAGAATCAACAGTAGAGACCTTCAGGTTTCTGGATTTTATAATCTCTCAGGGCTTGAAACAAATACCTAACATTAAAACCGTCATTAAAAAGGCACAGCAAAGAAACTTTTTCCAGCATTAACTCAGAAAGCTCAGACTGCCGAAGGATCTGCTGATACAGTTCTACAGAGGAATTACTAAGTCTGTCATCTGAACCTCTATAACTGCCTGGTTTGGCAGAGCAACCAAACAGGACAGGTACAGACTTCAACAGATAGTACTGCAGAAAAGAATATTGCAACCAGCCTGCCTTCCATTGAGGATCTGTATATTGCACAAATCAGAAAGAGAGCTGAGAAAATATCTATAGACCCCTCACATCCTGGACATAAACTGTTTCAACTTCTCCCCTCAAGACATTGCTACAGGGCATTGCATGCCAAAACAGCAAGACACAAAGATTGTTTCTCCCCTCATGCCATCACTCTGCTAAACACTTAACTCCCACAGCACTGTCTTATGCCTATAGATATTTACCCATGTAATAGGCATGATTGCTATTATCCTTCTCATCTTCTCATCTTTCTCACCTCTCATCTCCTACTACCTCCTCCTATTGATATATTATGATTATCAATTGTTGTTTGTATCTTATGATTTATGATTGTATCTTATGATTTATGATTATGACTTATCATTTTGTTGTTTATATGTACACTGAGAGCTTATGCACTGGACACAAATTTGTTGCGTGTCCACGTTGCGTTTATTGACACTTGCCCAAGAAAGAATCTATTCCCTTCCCTTTGGTTTATTATCTTATTTCAGTTTTCTTTGGCTTTTACAGATTTGCAAAGGTCATAGATGCAAGTATTGGTTATACAGTTACTCTTTCATTAAAGTTACAATTACGAAAGGTCACTGGAGAAGGCAGAAGCTAAATGAGGGCTACATGTATAATATCCCAGATACACAATGGAGTATACTTTGGAAGAATCCTATGGTATGTTCTATATCATCAAAGATCAAGGAAAATTACACACAAGTCATCCATCGGTGGTATTTGACCTCTATACAATTTTTTAAAAAAATATTACGGTCACAGAATAACATTATAAATGAGAAGCATTAAAAAATGAAATTAAAATACAAGATAATATTTAACAATTGGTGGTGGATTTTCATTGGGCACTCTATATGCCCAATGGGCACTGCCAACCTCTATATAAGTAACTAAAATTACTGGGAAAGCCATATAAATGTTGGAAGTTTGTTGAAGTAATGGGCACCTGTGAAATTGTAGAAATATTCAGGTCAGAAATGATTAGTAACTTTTAACAGTATAGAAAGAAACTTCCAAGAGCTTCTTAAACCTCTAGGAGAGTATCACGAAGAAGCAACATAAGACCACAAAACAACAGCCAGAAATGCTGATTGAGGAAGTGGCAAGAAGTCACCCAAATACAAAGCCCCAGGAATAGAGGGGCTACTAACAGAATTAATTCAAGCAAGAGAGGAAAGCAATATCAGATGGCTTCAGAGAATCTTTAATGCACATTTAATATTATGGTTGATCACACACTCAGCATTTAGACTGGATTTGACATTTTTATCTACCTATCAAGTCCAGAATATAAACCGTTCTATGTAAAGTTGCTTTTTGCAATTGACTGATTTTGTCAATGCCAATAGTATTCAAATAGTGCTCCTTTGGATTGTACACAAGGTACCAATTCTATTGTTACTATCCATGTTTTCTTTATTATTATTATATACATAACAATGTGAAATCACAGTGGCCACTTCTTTAGTTGGTACTGGCCTTCATATGCATTGAGACTTCATTATTATTAGGGGTAGTCACAGTCAGCCAGATGTTGAGACCGTTTTGGCATTTTTATGCCAAATAAATCCTTCCCAAAGACCTGGGATAGGGGGATATTGTTGTTTGATGATGATAAAGCTATCGTTGTAGGATTCAAACTGTTCCCAAGAAAGAGGCCTTTTGCAATTGACTGATAGTAATTTTGCCAGTCTGCTAGTGTACAAGTGGTACTCCAGAAGTTTTGGGATTGCACCCAAGGCATTTATTACTACTATTATTAGAAATAAAGAAGAACATACTGTGAGCCAAATTTCCCCAGATGATTTTTTTTTTCATTTCACCTGGGGGCTCTGATTTTTCCTTTGGAATAACAGAATTATAGTATTTTGTACTTTCAAACAAAACCATTCATATACAGTACATTACCTCAGAAATCTTTACAACAGCTAAATAAGAGAGATCAATACTTTCCTCGCCCCATAGTGCTTAAAAGGACTAAAATGGACTTAAAAGAAGGATGACTTCTCTATTGTCACTTCCTGAGTTTTTTAGCAAGAATGGGAGAGTCTTTCTCATGTTCAGACTTGGTGATGCTGGAATTTGCTTTCAGAAAAGCTTTCCGTATTCCTGCCCAGTTCAAAGATTGCCACCAAAGAGCTTTTTCATCCATATTCTTTTCAGGTAGTGAAAAAAAAATCCACACACAAAATACGAAGTAGGGAGGTATCAAACGGAGAGTTAGGAAACACATGCCAGGGAACCAGAGCAGTTATCATTTGAAAGTCAGCCTGAAGGGTGATAGGTTTTTGCAATGTTTTGATACATGCGATGCTGTGTCAAAGTCAGCTTACCTTCCAATGGCTTCGGTAGAAAATGAGCTGCTGGTTTTGTTTTCTTCACTCTATTGCCTTTCATGACTTGCCCTTCTTTGTTGAGTCCCAAGAACCAGGCCCTACCCGACTCTTGCTGTCTGTACAGCATCGACGAGTAGATTACATAATAGTTTTCAAAAACAGACTCCTTAAACTTACATTCTGGCGTAAAAAGTTCCTGTGAGAGAAAGAAAAGAAGTTAGAGGAAAATTCCAACTAGTGGCTGTGGTTGTTCTTTGGGTTACTTGCTACTAACCTGTTTCCCCAAAAATAAGACCTATCCAAAAAATAAGACCTAGCATTGGTTTTTTTAACACTTGCACCTAATATAAGCCCTACCCCTAAAATATTTAAGACCCTGCGCAGCCAGCTGCCTGGCCATTCCGTCTGATTGCTTGCATTGCTGTGGCCATGAGGTAAGGCGGGGTGGTGGAACTACCCCACGTGTCCCGCACCAGCTTAGGTCGGAGTGTCTGCAGCCAGGCCGTCTGCGCCCTGACACTTGCTTTGCGGTAGCAGCACCAGCAGCCATGTGCAGCAGGAGCACATGTGGCCACCGGCCCACTTCTTCTGTCTGCTCATGGCTGCAATGGAGCAGGAGGCTGAATGGCGTATTGGTGCCATGGCTGCGAGGTGAGGCAGGTGTCAGGGTGTGGGTGGCCTGGAAGCCGCTTGGCCTCCTGCCCTGCTGCAAGAAAGCAGAAGAAGTGGGCCTCCCATACCTGGGGAAAAAAAGTAAGACACTGCCTGAAAATAAGCCCTAGTGCTTATTTTGGGGCCCAAAAGAAAATAAAACCCAGTCTTCTTTTCAGGGAAACATGGTAGCTGTTTGTGACATTTAATCAAGATGGAATTTTGCAGAGTGCCACAATACTTGGGCAGATCCTGGCAATTAAATCCATAGATTTTTTTTTTTTTACTTTTGGGACACATCTATTAAATGAAATGAAAATCAGTTTCAGAGTGTAACCATGAATAACTACAGTTAGTCCTCAACTTACAACAGTTTATTTAGTGACCGTTGTTCAAAGTTACAACGATACTGAAAAAAAGTGACTTATGATCATTTTTCAGAGTTACGACTTTTACAGCATCCCCAAGATTATGTGATCAAAATTCAGATGCTTGGTAACTGATTCATATATATGACAGTTGCGCAGTCCCAAGGTCATAGGATCACCTTTTATAACCTTCTGACAAGAAAAGTCAATGGGGAAGCCAGATTCAGTTAACAAGCAGGTTACTAACGTATTAATTGCAGTGATTTACTTAACAATTGAGGCAAGAAAGGTTGTAAAACTCACGTAACAAATGTCTCACTTAACAACATAAATTTTGGGCTCAATTGTGGCCGTAAGTCGAGGACTATCTGTATTTAGTAGCGCAACTAGGTAATTGTAGACTTAAAGTTCTTAAACTTTATTCATCAAGCAAGGAGCTACACATATCACATCATCTGTGAAGCATAGTGTTTATATTTCTCTTCTCCTGCCCATCCTCATTCCAGCTTTGAACCATATGCCTGTATTTCTTAGATCCACAAACCGTTTGATCCATAAACACAAAACCAAGAGCCAGAATGAAATGATGTTTGCTTCTGCTGCCCAGATGCTAGGCACATTTACTCAAAATAAATACATTTTGTTGCAGAACACGGTAACGTGCATTTGAAATAAAAATGAAATCAATACCTCTAACCGTATACAGAACAAATAGTTGGCCTATGACCATAAAATCTTCGATTTAAAAAACAAACAAACCAGACAGAAAGTTCATGCTGTTGCTGCCTCCTAGCAATAGGGAGGGAGGGATGAATTTTGGCTACAGGATTCTGGAGAATGCAGGTTTCTGCACTGGGAAACCAACAAACATTTGAAACATGTCAACAAAAAGCACTATGACACCAAAGACATCCATTGTTTTTAATATATATATATATATTCTATTTTTCATTCTAAGAGAAAAGAGTTGCTGTGCACTTGATTTATAAAATGATAATCACTGAAGGTTACAAAAAATGCTATACTAGGAGCAAATTTCTATATAGTATTCTTAGCAAAGGATTTTTAGAGTTATAAGAACTTGAGCAAACCTGGTAAAAGGGAACACAACGGTGATTCATTGTCATTCAGCTGTATTTGGCTGCTCAGCAATCAACTGTGAAGAAATGTATCAAGCGCAAAGCAAAAACGTCCAATCTAAAATTCTCCGGTGCATTTATATGTAAGAGATATTAAATGTAATTTGAGGCTTTTACAATCCCATTCACTTAAAATTACTTTTATTAACAATGGGCTGTTATTACACTTGAAATGCAGGAACTGCAAGTAATTCGACAAAAAGCTTCTGCTGAATTATTTTCCAAGAAAATTGTACACATTGAAAAGGAACGGGTAAATTATCTTTACATCAGACTTTAATGTTGCAAAACAGCATTTTCATGGATTACAAATGTATAATATAAGGCAGGGGTCCCCAACCCCCGGGCCAGGGGCCACTTCGGGACCATGAGCTGTTCAAAACCAAGTTGCCCAAAGTGGCTGGCAAGCGCACACATCCTGCCTTGAGTGAGCGGCAAGGGTGAACACATCAGTGGTGGAATTAATTTTTTAATACTACCGCTTCTGTGGGCGTGGCTTGGTGGGAGTGATGTGGCTTGGTGGATGTGGGGGGAAGGATACTTCAAAATCCCCATTCCCTCCCCACTCCTGGGGGAAGGATATTGCAAAATGTCCATTCCCACCCCTCTGGGGCTAGCCAGAGGTGGCATTTGCCGGTTCTCTGAACTATTCAAAATTTCCGCTACCGGTTCTCCAGAACCTGTCAGAACTTGTTGAATTTCACCCCTGGAGCACATACACATGTAAACAACTGGTGCCGTGCCTGCCGTTCATGCAAATGGGGCTGTGCACACGTGTGTGCTTCCATGCACATTGCACTGAACCATCCCCTTTCCCTCCCCCGCTGGTCTGTCAAAAAGGTTGAGGAACTCTGATATAAGGTAGAGAAAAGGTGAATCAAAGGAAAAGTTTATTAGCTGAAGGAGAAATCTGTTGGGTTTTTTTCACAAGTAGTGAAAAATGAGATGGGGAAAGCAAATAAAAAGACATCTACTGTGTTTCCCGGAAAATAAGACCCTGTCTTATATTTTTTTTGAACCCTGAAATAAGCGCTTGGCCTTATTGCCATGCGCTCAACAGCCCGATTGGGCTTATTATCAGGGGATGTCTTATTTGGGGGGAAACAGGGTACATATGTAACTTAACTTGACTCTGAAGAGACACTGCAGCATTTTCTTGCAGTGTTGAAAGTTAAGTACAGTTTTCAAAAAAATTATAAGCCACCAAGTTTATTACAGGATGCTGTTCCAAAACTGCTTCTAGCTAGCTTATATAGATTAACTTAGTTTTCCCCTTTATACTTTACAATTTGTGCAGCAGTTTTCAACATTAAGTTCAACAAATGGGTTTCTGGGGGTTGGAAATAATTTAAACATTCTAGAAAATTATGTACAGGAAATAATGCTGGAGGATTAGAAAGTTTATACAGTATTTTAGTTTCTTCCGCAAATTAATATATGCACATCATATCAACTTTGTATTCTAAGTGAATCTATTGTGTGCTTTAAGCTTCCCTATGCTGACTTATATTTAAAATTGAATTTACCGTAAGTGTTGGTTTGTTAGTAAGAACTGATAGAATATTGTGACTTCTATAGCAATTTGTGCACATAATCCTTACCTTTCCTAAGCATAGACATCAGGTTAATTAGTACTGAATTTGTAATTATGAGGCTTTTGCAGTATGCTTGGCAAAAATGTATTCATGTTGTTTTAAGACTGAATTGAGTTTTATGTCTTAAACTTCTCATTGAAGCTGCAGTTCTGCAGTGTTGAAAAAAGTGAACCTACAATAATGTCTATTACTTTGGGCAGCACACACATCTGTTAAGCTGAAAAAAGTTTTGCATTATATTTCTGATAGGTTGTTGTGAATTTTGTTGCTTATGGGATGCTGAAAAATAGTACCGTTCCTAATTTTATATAGAGAATTGTCATGATCCACCTCTAAAAGAGACTCTTGACCTCAAAATTAAATGCAGATGATTGTCTGGAATACATATTCTAAAGGATAACACTTCCTCCTGATTCTTGATATAAATTTCAGCCCTACTTAATACATGAGTTTTGATCCAGCATAAGACTTCTGTAAACAGAAGTAGGAAAGAAACTTTGAAAGTTTCTGATTTCAACATAACTTTTTTGCTGTTTGTATGGAGGGTGAGGCAATATTTACCAACCCTCCCTCCTATTCCAGTTCCTGTTTTATCCTGAAGGCTTCAACTTGCAGTTCCAATTAAAGAAAGTTATTATTCTAATATTTATAATTTTTGAATTTAGGGTACAGGTTGCTAATTAAATCACAAACATAGAAAAATTACACGCAAATATATCTTTATTATCGAACATCAATATACAAGAATTGCATTGGATGACTGCTTGCAGAAGTCCATTTATTAAGCAAAATGCATTTAATATATACAGTATCTTCTCCTTCTCCTCCTTCGTGCTATCCTCGCACTAGGGCAACTTAATATAATTTATATAATTTAAAATATACAGTATATCTATATGTAAAACTTAGTTTTTAGAAGTTCTTGTACTTTCTGTATCAATATGCATCAGAAAATCAATAAAAGTTACTTGACTTGAGAACTATGCCCATACATTATATTAAGTTCAATTATAACTGAAACTACAGTGTTAACTCAAATAGAACTCAGAGTTCGCAAATGTACAAACATGAGAGAATTTGATTAAGCAAAATATATTTCACCCAGTTTCTCCATATACAGCAACTACATGAAATATATCACAGTAGTCTGTAAATAAACAATCTTTATGGCCCTAAAATGCTTTCAGACATTTCGGGTGTGATTAAAATATTCATATACTTTACACCTTTCTTTATAAACTGGCTAAAACTTTTTATCAGAGTCTAATACAGTATAGAAATACAGGAAATCCAAGATTTTTAATTTAGGGAAAAGTTAATACTAAAAACAAAAGTAAAATTAGGGGACATGAAATTAGAAGTGCATGGCGTCCAGACATTAAAATAAAGAAACCAGATGGGCTAAGTGGCAAATTTTCTTTGCTCTACAATAGTTAAAAGGATCAAAGTACATATTGGCTTAGTTAATGGGAAAATAAGAGTTGTAAATGATATTTTCTCACATACATAACTAGTGTCACTAGCATTCTCCAGTCACACAAACATAAATTTTCATATCTATGAAACACAGAAATAAATGTTAGTTTGCAGAACTATGGTGATTTAATCCCACAGGTTTAAGTACTGCGTTAATGAATATTGGAGAATAGTATATAATTCTAACCTGTAACTTAGTAGCAATCAACTGTAATAATAATTCAAATTATTAACAAATGAAGAATTATCTCTAACAATAATTTAAATTCAAAAGGGTATGGTTTATTTTACAGATAAATACATAGTTATCCATGTTTCAAAAGAGAAAACTACCATATTTTTCAGTGTATAAGACGCACTCCCCCCCAAAACAGTGGGTGGAAATGTCTGTTCATCTTATAGAGAGAATGTTGCTGAAGGCCACCACCCACACTTTGGCCTCTGCCTCCCAGCAATTTGCCTCCTTTCAGCAAACAGCCTGGTCAGCTTTAGCACAAGCAGCTGATTGACGATTGGATCTGCCTCCCCGAATACTGCCTATTAGCTGTTCCAGGCTATGGGAATCGCCACCGCCATCGTCGTCCATTGCTGCCGCTGCGTGCCCCATTTTCGGCCTCTGTGCATCCTATTTTCAGCCTCCGTGTGTCCCATTTTTGGTCTGTTCCAGGCGGTGGGCATTGCAGCCGCCTGGAACAGGCCAAAAATGGGGTTGTGGAGGCCACAAATGGGATGCGCAGAGGCTGAAAATGGGGCGCATGGAGGCGGTGATAAGTGGCAGCAGCGATCCCTGCAGCCTGGAACAGCTGATAGGCGGTATTCCAGGAGACAGATCCAACCGCCAATCAGCTGCTCATGCTAAATCGAGCTAAAGCTGACCAGGCTGTTTGCTGCAAGGAGGCAAATTGCTGGGAGGCAGAGGCAGGTTGTTGTTGTTTTCTTGTTTTCAGTATCTTGTTAGCAAATTCACTTTCTAGCACCAAAATACTAAATAAATCATGTTTTAAAATAATGGTGATTTCTATATAACAAATAGAAGGTATTATTATTGAAGATTATTTAGTGATTTGTTTCATATCAACAGATTACATTTAAGGCATTAGAAAAGCTAAAAGTTCAGCTTAAAACATTACTTAGAAACACATTAACAAAATGTATAGCGTTTTTTTAGCTTATCAACTAAGCAACTTATATATCAAAGGTTATTTGAACAAAAAAGTTCTTGCAAAACAGGAGGAAGGAAACTGAGAGGAAATCATCTGATCTTCACAGGATCTTCTCCTGAAGGTATTGGAGCCACACAACTTCATAAAGGGAAAAAACACTTTTAAAAAATAGCCTGATCCCAAGTCACTTTATAAAGCATAACCAGTACTTTGAGTTATGCCAAGCCAATGAATTTATTTTAACCAGGGGTATTCATGCTTCTTATTACTTGCTTCATTCAATAGCTTGCTTATTATGCTTTGAACTGCCAAAGGGTTTTGAATACCTTTCCGAGGTAACACTACTTAGATTATATTAAATTGTCCAGACAGGAAACAAGTAAAGTAGGTGTTATTGAGGTTAGATCTAATTTCCCCAGTAATGGCATGGCTACTGAATAACCTTTAACTTTATAAATACACTTCTAGTAATTTCACACCATCCAAAGCAAAATGAATTTTTTCTCTTTGATCTTTTTTTTTTCCTGACAATAAAGGATTTCTGTTCCAATTGACTGTAGGTTCTCTTTCTTGGCCTATCTCAATTTATTGCTGACATTAAAGGCCAATGCAGAATTTCAAGAGCTGCTCTGAATTTAGATGGAAAAGATACATGGATAATAATCTCTGGATATTGTCTTAATGCATTAGTGGTTTAAGGCATAAATTCAAGATCCTATAGAACAGAATGGAATTATGAGGAAAGTTAGGCCAACAACTAGGACTCACCTAATATGTCCTGTGGGAAGAATTTGTGCCATTGTAATGATCTCTAAATTCCACTGCCATCAGATAGGATTATCAAATCATTGAAACAACACAAACAACAGAGACAATAATCCTGTGCCTGATTCCCAGAACAGATTTAGATTAAAGCTTTCACTGCTCCATATTCCCTGCAATTTAGACTGCAATTCTGCTGAGATTTTAGTCTTTACCCTGAGTAAGGAGATGGTGGCATTTGGTATCCTGACCAACAGAAGCAATGATGACTTGAGTGATGAGTAGAATACTAGTAGAAAGAAAAATCCCATTTGTTGTAAGTATGATAAAAAATGAGAGTCTGTTTACTGATACATACTATAATAATCTCTGAAAATCTAGATAGTCATTTATTGGAGATGCTTAAATCTGAATTCCTGCACTGAATAGTGGATTTGGATTTAGGGGCTTCTAAATGGCTTCTTCTAACCTTATAGTTTCATAATACTATGATTAAGCAAGAGATATTTAAGATTAATAGTTAGGTAAATAGTTCTCAGAATACAATATCTTTATAAATTGTTCTTGGTGAATAATTGTTTGGAAAAATATAGATAATGGCAATGGGGTAATCCTTGACTTACAACTGGTTACTTAGCAACCATTCAAATTTACAATGGATCTGAAAAAAGTTACTCTCAACCTGAATTTGAAGTTTTGACATTTGCACCCTACCCCATGGCTATGTGAATACATTTTGATTATTCAGCAACTGGCCCACATTTATGACTGTTGTAGTGTCCCACAGTCACATGACCATAATGTACAACATTGTTTTGTTGGAAACTTACATTTACTTCTGTTTGTTGTTGTTAATTGAGAAGTCATGTCCGACCCATCGTGACCCATGGACATTGTTCCTCCAGGCCTTCCTGTCCTCTACCATCCTCTGGAATCCATTTAAGCTCATGCCTACTGCTTCAGTGACTCCA
>JANHFK010001696.1:66462-82717 GCA_036250565.1 Sibynophis collaris
TTAGCACATTGTAAGCCGCCCTGAGTCTTCGGAGAAGGGCGGCATATAAATCAAATAAAAATAAATAAATAAATAAATAAATAAATAAAATAAAACATGGTAGCTTCCCATGTTTCTCCCTTTCAATTAAAAATATGCTATTTTCAACAGAGTGAAAAAGCAAAATGAAATTCTGCACTTACACATAATACACACAGACCATAAAGTTCAAAATGTGGGATTCTTCAGACCTGTTTTTTTTTTAAAAAAATATTGTTCATTGTGATTGAAGTGGTTTTTAAATTGTTTTGTTGCCTTTTCCAGAGAAAAGCAAAATATAAAACTGCATGAAAAAAAATGTTTTCTTCCACATGTCCTTGCTTTTAACAATTTGCCATCTCTTGTTGCCTTTAGTTAACTGTAAGAAAGCATACTCTCCTTTTACCCAAAAGCTCTGAAATACAACATGAGTAATACTAGCTATTATGCTGATTTTGAGCTGTCATTTAGGCTTCAAGGCTTTCTTACTACCAATTCTTCTTGCTTTCCCCATAATTGAAAATGACTCCTAGACTAATGCTCAGAGCCCTATATATAAAAGCCATATTCTGGGAACAGACAGAAGAAGACAGAGAAAGGAGAATAAAGAATAAAAGGGGGGGGAGAGTTTAAATATATTATTTTTCTCACCTGATTTTTAGCAGTGAGTTAGCAATATGTATCCATAGCTGTTCTTAATTTGTGACCAAGAATAATAAAAAATAAATTATGCAGGTTGCTCTGAATAGAATCAATTTTAATGTTTGGAATATAAATCGTAGCTCAGTTTTTTTGAAGACAACTATTGAACTATGGGAGCAAGGACTATTTGTTCCAATGTACACGAATTCTGAATTATGATCTTCCAGCTGAAGGGAAAAATGCACCTGTGCATTTCATCCTTGCAAGAGTCTAACCAGCTTGTAGATTGAGAAATCTAAATTGCATCTAGGGAGAAAAAAGGCATGTATTAAGCAACAGGGTGAATGAGAGTATCTATGCAATTAAAACCTGGTAATACTAACTCAATAAAGAGATTTATTTCCCTTTTTGCATAAATGTTATTAACAGTTTTGAAGATAATAAAGACTAACCGCACACCA
Source organism: Sibynophis collaris (assembly GCA_036250565.1). Taxonomy (NCBI): domain Eukaryota; kingdom Metazoa; phylum Chordata; class Lepidosauria; order Squamata; family Sibynophiidae; genus Sibynophis; species Sibynophis collaris. The sequence continues at coordinate 67,584 of JANHFK010001696.1, forward strand.
ATACAGACTAAAGAAATCAGAAAATGAGAAAAGGAAAAAGTGCAGAAAGGAAAAATAAAAAGAGATAGAAAGAGTTTCCAATTTCCTTTGCGACAAATATAAGTATTATTACAAAGCTATATGATTACCAAAAAAAGGTCACTTTCTTGTATTATCTAATACTTTTCTAATCATCAGAACCACAAACCATAAGTGCATTTTTTTCTGTTTCATGCAAAATGTCTACAAGGGATTTTCCAGTCCATAAAGAAGAGATTTCAAGTAAAACTATTGATCATCTTAACTAGCTGGCAGACATTTCTGGGTATAATTATTTTCTAGCTAAGCGCCCCTCTTTTTCTTTGTATGCAAATCTTTCAATATGCCTAATAGCTCTTCTAGGAAAGCCAGTAACTTCTCACAACTTCCCAAATTATTTTGCTTCCATCAGTCTATTCTGCACAGTACAGGTAGTCCTCAACTTACAACCATTTGTTTAACGACTGTTCGAAGTTACAGCATTGAAAAAAGTGACTGATGGATCTGTCTCCACACTTACAATCATTGCAGCATCCCCATGGCCAGGGTGATCAAAATTCAGATGATTGGCAATTGGCTCATATTTAGGACTGTCGCAGTGTCCTGTGGTCATGGGGTCACTTCTAAGATCTTCAGACAAGCAAAGTCAATAGCAATAGCACTCAAGACTTATATACTTCCCCATAATGCTTTACAGCAATCTGTGCCCAGTTTGGAAATGTCAGTATATGCCTCAATAATCTGGGTCCTAAAATCGGAAGGATGGAAGGTTGAGTCAACCTTTAGCTCTGTCAGAATCGAACTCCAGGTTGTGGGCAGAATTTGCCTGCAATACTGCACTTTTAACAACTGCAGCACCAGGGCTTCTAAAATCAATGGGGAAGCCAAATTAATTTAACAACCGTTAAATTAACTTGAAACTGCAGGGATTCACTTAACAACTCTGGCAAGAAAGGTTGTAAAATGGAATAAAATTCACTTAACAACTGTCTTGTCTAGCAACGGAAATTGTGGTCATACGTCAAGAAGTTGCATCACCAACTTCTCATTTTGTATATCCATTGCTTTACCCAGCTCCCCTACTTTGCTGGATCTGTAGCATTTGACTAAATATTTGACTATGTACCATCTGCTGATTTTCATGTTCAATCAACCTGATGAAATATATGATAATGAAAAAATCCATGAGTGCTTCTCACAAAATATTTTTCTTTTTAGCCAAACTGAAAACAGTCTTAGATGACTCTAGTAGTAATGGAGCCAAAGCCAAGAACCCCCAAATGGATTACAGAAAGAAAAAAATTACAGCATACAGTTAAAACTTTACTTAAGCATTTCATTGGGGATTTGATACTTCAATGGGATAACTAAAAGGAATATCATCCTGTGTGCAGAGGTTTTGACCAGAGCCAGGTTCCAGGTTTTGGTGCCTAATAAAATATTTCTATTCTACATTATGTCTTTTAAAATGCAGAACATTATAATGATTCCACAGTACAAACCTATGCATTCAGAAATAACTCTCACTGTGTCCAATATGTCTTACTTACCAGGATTAAAGTTTAAATTATAATGCTAAACATGTGTAAAATAAGAAAGTATATCCCCAAGAATGACCATAAAGATCTGATTTGATTAATCACATATATTTCTTCTTGTTTCCATGTAATCATTACTTTTCAACTGAGTATTTCAATTACTTCCATCACATAAAATTTATGCTTATTTAAGTGAAATACTGAACGGTGATATGATATAATCTTATAGATGAAAGTAGATAAATTGATGTTTATCTACACAGAGTAACATTCAAAAGAGCTTTCATTCAGGGAAGTTACTATAGGGTTGCAATCTGAATACCAATGACTGTTCAAGGTCAAACATGTATTTAAAGATTGTTGATTATGGCCAATACTTAATAAATACCCTTTTGATAGTAAGAAAATTCATTGTTAGATTAAAGATCTCTATTTATCGGTAACATTTCCAGAATGCTTAGTATCCACAAGGCCCCATGTAAATTTATAAGAATTATGGCTTTCCTGCTCATTTTAAAAATAAAGACTAATTTTAGACACTTATTATATAGGACATTCAATCCATGTCATGGTCTAAATTGCAAATATTCATAGATAAATAAAGATTTTAGTGTGTATATCCTACTTATTCAACCAGGGTAATAAACTCCTGATTGCATGTATGATCTGCATTTGGTGGAAACACAGTAGAGAAAAAATAAGTTGGATTTAGAGTGCATTGGAACGTCTTATAAATCCAATGAATTGTAGAGTGGAAGGGTCAGTGTATGAAAACTTAATAGATTAACAGCAGGAAAGGAAATGAATACAAGCAATAGTAATGTATTTTTACGCCACTGAGAAGGAATGGACATTTGATAATGTTCTGTAACAGACAAAGGACTATCTGTTTTGGAATAAAATATAAAAGAACTAAACGTGTTGTCTTCAAAGAAGTAGCACTTGAGCATACTTGGCTGAATAAAATATAGGAAAATTTCAAAACAAAGCATTCTGGATGTCTGGCCTGAGAACTAGGAAGGACATAGAATGCAACGTGTCAAAATTATTGAGTACACAGTGTGTAACAATCCTTTGGAAAGCAACAAAAGTTGTCCAATTTCAAAATTTGAGGATGACTTTACAGAAGGTAATCTACATGAAGATTGAGTACAATGACAGAAGTGCCAGACAGAATATGCCCATGATTATGTGTCAAATGGGGCTGTCCTGCTCACTCTCACAGATAACGGTGGTTTAGTCGATTTATTAATGTTCCCCAGCAATACCCTTCACCAAAAATCCAGAACTGTCCCAGTTAAGTCCAGCCAAAAGCAGACCAATGCTAGTCTACAGAGCAATTGTCAATGAATCCACAAGGCATTTGAAGTTTTCCCAAACAAGACAAATCTCCCAGGCAAAATTAAATCCACAACATAAGAGGATTCACGAGGCAAGAAAAGTCCAGAGTTCACAAGGCACAATCCAAAGTCAAGGCATGATGTCAGTCCAAAGCAACGCAGAATCACAACGACCAGGAAACATGCAGCTAGGAAATGAACATGTTATTCCCAACATTGTCTCCATCTGTCTGCTGTGATAAATAGCCAGCTTCTGGTGCAGCCCATCAAGAGGGACGAGACTGCCTCCTCATGAGTAATCGGGCTGACCTTCGCTGTCCTACCTTTTCTCTGCACACTGATCCGACTTCTCGGATTAGTGCAGAAGGCAGTTCCTCATCCTCATCACTAACCTGTTGCAGCTGTGTGATTTCCCCATCTGAAGCCTCAGGGTTGTCTGGCTGCAGCTGTGCTTCAGCCAAATCCCTGTCAGATGGCTACTCGGAGTCATTGACCAACTCCCTTCCTGATATGTCCGGGACTGGTTCTTTCTCCTCCAAACTGACATCTGGAGAGGTATCTGGGGATGTGCCTGGGGGAAATCATCACACTACCCCCCCCCCAGCATGGCCCATCCGCCCAGAGACCGTGGACCAGGTTTCTCTGGGTACCAGTGGTGGAACCGACAGACCAGCCAAGGGGTGTGCTCAGCATTGTCCCATGACAATTATTAAGCAAACAATTAGTTTAGGAAATTTATAAAAAAGTATTATACACGTAAATCATTTAAGTCATCCAGAAAAGTCTGTTCAAATTCTTTTGTTGTTGTCTAATTCAGACAGATATAGGTTTTTAAATAAGCTATTATGTAGAAGTGATTAGTTATTGTGTTATGTACATACTATGTACATGCTACTCTAAATTACTTCTGTAAACTTTTGATACATTTTAACATCTTCTAACCAGTAACAGATCTGAGTTTTAGTGAACGAGATGGAAGGCATGCTTTCCCACAGAGAATGATATAAAGCTAAATATTATAAAATCCCAGGAGACATATGACCAGGGAAATTTGAGTGCGTATTTTCAAACTCTCAATGTGCCCAGTAATTTAAATTAATGGCTTACCTAAAATTGAATAACATTAGATTATTAAATATACAGCCATCATTTAAAGTTCCAATGCAAAACGTCCTAAAATCAAGGCCATAGTCCATGAGTGACACCAGCGTGTGTGATAAATCAAGAATGTCCATCATACCTCATAATGCTTATCCAATTTTCTTTGAAGGACATATCAAACTTTCTGGTTATACAACAAGGCAACAGATGCTTTACTTATACAGCCATGAAAAAGACACCTTGAACATTTTTAGCATTATGAGGTATGTTCATGGCATTCCTTTGCTATATAAATTATAATTTAGGCAGGTATGAAATACTGAGTTCCTATTGCTAAGTGGGAAATGTAACCAGGTCAAGGGCGCAGAGGATTTGGGAAGGCTGCTAATAACATTTCAGCATCTTTTCCAACGTGGATTCACAGATATGTATTATTCTAATGAATAAAATTAGTCATCATTATTATTTCCATCGTATGATAAAAAAAAGAAATCATAATCCATTTTCCTCAAAGCAGAACTGTTTTAGCAATAAAAACATTTTACACAATCTACCAGCTTCTGATGACTGTAAGGTTGTATTCCCCTTTGAGTGACATGTTAAGAACTGCACTTCAAAAGTGGGTGAGGCTGGGATTCAGAGTAAAAAAAGTTAATAAGAGATGAGTGGTGGAGTTATTGTCAAATTTTAATCTTGTTGGGATGGAAAAAGAGGATTTCCCTGCCATTTACAATATTCCTTTGAAGATAGGGTCTGTCCTTTTCCCCACTTCTGAAATCATTCATTGTCACCTGAAACTGTAGCAGGAATGCCTAGAAGACTAACAATTAATTTGGAAACAGACTATGTAGAGAAAGATATTGTGGGAGTTCAGTCGAGAGCCACCGTTTTCCAGGATAGAAGTGTCAGCTTTGTCAATAGTCCAACTCATTCAATTTCAAGGCTGAAATTGAGGTACAGAGCAAAAAGTCTATTAAGCACTAGATTAAATACTGGGAAGTATGGGAGGAAAAAAAAACCCCCAGAAGAGCTGAGTTGCAGTGCAAAATACAAAAGAAATTGCATCAAGTTACTAGAGTTAGTAATTTATTTCTAATCTTCAGTAAAGATTCTTAGCTAGCCATATCAAACTCTGTATCTGATAAATTTAAACCTATAGCTTAATGAAGTTTTCAGTTAATTATCTGGAAAATTATACTGAGATCTTGACAATCATCCTGACTGATGCCATGTTTTCATTCTCAAGAAAAAAAGAAGTAAAAGTACCAAGAACTTAAGGGAAAGGAGGAAACACTATCATCTCAGCAGGAAGAGAAAAGTAGTTATTAGAAAATATATTAGAGACGTTTAAGGTTGAATAGTTTCTTTCAGATTAAAAAGGGAAACTAACACAGTCAGACTTGAATAAGAACAAGGAAGAGCATCATGAGGCATAAATACAGAATAACAAAATAACACAGTTGGAAGAGATCTTGGAAGTCTTCTAGTCTAACCTCTTGCTTAAGCAGGAAACCCTGTATCATTTCAGACAAATAGCTGTCCATTCTCTTCTTAAAAACCTCCAGTGATGGAGCACCCACAACTTTTAAAGCAAGCTGTTCCATTAATTGTTCTCACTGTTAGGAAATTTCTTCTTGGTTCTGGGTTGTTTCTCTCCTTGTTTAGTTTCTCTCCATTATTTCTTATCTTGCCTTCTGGTGCTATTGCCTTCTGGTGCTTTGGAAAGTAGGTTGAGCCCCTCTTTGTAGCAGCCCCTGAAACATTGGAACACTGCTATCATGTCACCCCTAGTTCTTCTTTTCACTAGACTAGACATACCCAATTCCTGCAACCGTTATGTTTTAGCCTCTGCCACCCTAATGATCTTTGTTGCTCTTTTCTGCACTCTTTCCAGAATCTCGACATCTTTTTTATATTGTGGTGACCAAAACAGGATGCCAAGTGTGATCTTACTAAGGCTTTATAATACTTCAAATGATCTTGATTTTATCCCTCTGTTAATGCAGTCTAGGATTGACTTTTTTGGCTGCTTCCACATACTGCTGGCTCATATTTAAGTGATTGTCCACTAGGACTCCAAATCCCTCTCACATTTACACCTTCGCTTGTTTCAGGAGGAGAAGGATGGACAAAGACAGTTTAATCTAACTTTGGTGATTCCTATGTATTATGGAGGTTGAATCACATAATGTAGGGTTTCATTTAATTACATGAAGTGGACCCATGTAATATGTATATGTAGCAGCTTCTTCTTTAATTAAAAAATAATCCTTCTGACATCAATCTCTTTCTTGTGGTAAGAAGAAGGCAATATTTCCACACAGTCAGATCCAGGAAAGCAATGGTAAAATTACTGTGGAGGTCATATTTATCAAAAGATAACCAAGGAAAGCCTTCTACATTCTCTCCAATTAGTTTGCAATATCTGAGTTCCATTTCGTCTCAAAATACAATATACACATATAACTATGTAATTTATGTAGTTTTAGCTTCTATGTTTATTGGATAAACCCCTCTCCCCATGCTTTAAGTTTTGTTTGTTTTTTAAGTTTCCTGTTCAATAATTACTTCAGATTCTTGAGAGCAAGGGCATTTCTGTGCTACAATCATTTCCCAGTGTGTTAATTGTTCAGGTTTGGAAAAAGACCAATATCTTGGAGGCGAGCAGACCATGACAGAGGCAATCCAAAAGTTATCTGGCTGAAACCAATAGTCTGCTACAAAGAGTAAGGAATAAATGTTGTTCTTAATGAACAGTTAAGATCTAAGACATGTGGGACTACATACTTGCTAGTAATTCCAGATTTGCCCTTTATTTTATTGTGATTTCTATTACATGGGTCTCCTAGCCACAGCTACAGTATCTGTATTTCACCTTCTTTCTTGGTTTAGGTACATGTAAATGGAGCCCAGGGTGAACTTTGAAGAGTGCAGCATATTTTTAAGTAGCTTTATCTTATTCAAGGATATATAAAAATGTTTTTTCAACTCTATGATTATTTCATAATGGTCTTACATATGAGAAACTCCAGCACTTTATGAACTGATAGAATATTTGTAGCTCAAGGCTGCACTGTAGAGTCCTTGGTGTTCTCTGAGCTGGGTTGTTTTCTTGCAGACATTTCATTACCAAACTAGGTAACATCATCAGTCTGCAAAAAAAAACAACCAAGTTCAGAGAACTCCAAGAACCCCGCACTTTATGAATTCTTTTTAACCTATGTCTTACAGTGGGGAAAGGGAGAAGAAATCAGAAAACAGTTGTGTAGGGGATCAATAATAGTTAGTTTACATAGATTGAGATAGATACTGTATGTGATACTGAATGAAATGGAGATGGCTTGCATCAGAAGGATTTCAGTAGAAAATATAAAAGGCTGCAAAGGCACAGCACCTCAACTTTATTTTTTCAGTAACTGTGATTATTCAGTACCTTTAGTGTTACTTCATGGAAGCTTGCCTAGTTATAATTTAGACTTTACCATTTTAGTTGAAGAGAATCTACCTGTTCCACTAGGTTGGATAGAGTTTCTTCCTTTAAATGTCTCCATTCTAGTTGAACCTAATCACTACACCTTTTCCAAAAGGTGGTACATCCGTGTTTCAGTGATGCTCCAGATATTTGGGGTTGCATCCAAGGCACCTATGCTATATTATTTTTATGCCACCCAACTCTCTGTGATTCTAAATCAGGGTGTCAAACAGGCAGCCTGTGGGCCAGATACATCACACACAGGCCACGCCCACCCCAGCTCTGTGAATGGGAAAAACATCGTGAAACATCATGGCGAGTTTGACACCTACATTCTAGGTCAATAGCAGATGGTCAAAGATATTTAAAAACAATACAACATATCCCACCCACCCCCCAAAAAAAATACAAAGCGAAGGAAGGGAGATGGCAGAATTTTTTTTTAATTGAGATGCAGGTCCCAGGCAACACGTCTGAGTATTCTTTTACATAGATGCAATATCGATTTGTTTGGTATAAGCAATTTCCGAACATGCAACCATCAACATTCTCTTGTACCTAAGGCATTGTTTTAAAAGGCAAACATTAATCCAGCAATATGGTGGTCTATAAACCTATAAGGTCATCAACTGCATCACAGTTCATCGATTAGCTGCTGACAGAGGTTTGACTCAAAAGGGAGCATAAGGAAGTGATGAATGCGAGGGCTTGCTATTGAACAGGCAGATGACAATACACTGTGCCATATTCTTTGCTGTATATTCTTGGTACTGCAATATGAATAGGAGATTGCAAACAATTTATCTTACTTAATCTATCAAACTGCTCAAGTATGAGAAGAGGTGATTGACTGGAAAGAGTGCAGAGAAGGATGCTGAGGAATTGGAAAGAATAGCAACAGAAACAGTGAGGGGCTTGGAGAATAAATCCCATGAAGAAGTTTTAAAAGAACTGGATATATTTAGCCTACAGAAGAGAAAGCTAAGGGTTATACATGATAGCAGTTTTCATTTCTTATTATCACAGGGAAGAGAATGTGGATTTATTTTCTACAGTGCCCTGTGTGTCGGACACGAACCAAATTGATGGAAGCTTTACATATAGATCCAAAATCAAAATAAGGAATTTCCTGATTGTGAGAGCTAGTAAGTAGCAGAACAATCTGCTCCTTTGGGTTGTAGATACTCCATCACTGGAGGTTTTCAAATAAAAATTGGACAGTCATTTATCTGGCATAGTCAGAGGAGTTCTACCCTGGATATGACTCTGGAGTAAAATCTTCCAATATTACGGTTTTATGATTCCATGTATAAAAAGACGTAGTGTATGTAGTAAGATGGCAACCTGTTTTTATTCTTCCTTTGTATATGCACTTTAGGGGCTTGAATTTGTTGAATCTCTGGGAGTATGGCTATATATCCTCTTTGAAAGTACATACACAAAAGCTCAGCACAGAACATTTTCATTATTTCCCTCCATATTCTAAAGGAGATTGTCTGAAGTCAGAAGGACAGCCTGCAAGCTTTTAGGCTAATTGGAAGGTTGGTGCAAGGGAAAAAGATCAAGGACAAAATAGCTAAAGACTTGTAGTCTAGTTTGTAGAGGAAAAAAAAAGGTTTTCCACAGCAATAGGCAGAGGAAGTCAGCAAACCCCCCAAAAAATCATATTTGTCACTGGAACCAGGTTGGTTTCCAAATATGTGCTGATTTCTTGAATGGTTCCTGCTGACCCTTCTTTGATCTATGCAGGAGCTCCAATTGTGCAAAAACTACGCTACTGGGGCCTCTAGTCCCATTAATTTTGTATTGAACTGTGGCTATCAACAACACTGGAGTTCATTCAGTAGGCCTTTTGGTATCTTCTACTTATTATCTGATTTCAAAGTGGAAAGTCTCCCTGCTTTTGAAAGCCTCTGTCATTTGTTTCCAACAGCACAGACTAAAGAGGAATAGATATAGCTGTCACCATTTAAATACCATCTTTATTTAATGCCTTACCTTTAAAAATTAAAATACCTTACTATTTCAGTATAAAAAGATGTAAGGCATTAATGTTGAACCTTTTGGATTCAGCCTACAATGTGACATTATTCTACTGTGCCTCAGGCAAAGGAAGACAAAATAGAACTATTAATCCAATTCATCAAGAGAGAGAGAGAAAGAAACAGTGTACAGCTTTATTAATAGGCACCCTTTCAACCATAAAAACTCATTGTTTTCAATGTTTAAAAGTCTCTTTACTGCCTTGATAGAGATATTCTGGGGGGAAAAATATATTGTTCTTCGATTGCTCATTTAATATCTACCTCTTTTCTTCCAGAGAACCAAACCAATACTATAACCATTTTATTTATTAGATTTTTATCCTGCCATTATTATTTATAAGTAATTCAAGGCAAAGAACCTCTTTACAATCCCTTCCTCCTCTTTCCCCCACAACCACCAATTATCATTGGTGACTTTCTCCACCAGCTTCCAACAAGCAAAGTCAGTAGGGCAGAGGTGTCAAGCTGAAGGCCTGGGGGCCGGATCTGGCCCACAGGGTGCTTAGATCTGGCCTATGGAGCCCCCCTGGAAACAGCAAAGGACCGGCCCACTGACCAGCCTCTGCCAGTGAAAATGGAGCTTGGGATGGCGCCGTTTTCGCTGGCAGAGGGCCGCAGGAGGCCGTCGCAGCAGGAGTTGCATTTAATTTTCAGTGATGTATATAGAGTTGGTATAATAACTCCTCCAGATGCTTCCTCAGACACCTCTCTGGATGTTAGGTCAGAGGAGTCAGCCATGGGCAAGTCAGGAGGGAAGGCAGCCAATGCCTCCGAGGTGGGGGCTGAAAGATTCTCAAAACAACTTCGCACCGGCGGATTGGCTTGTCATACACTGGACTGAGGGGTGGAGTTTTCTATCTGTTTTAACCTAACGGAATTGCACATGAATCCTCAGATCCTGCTTTCTTTGTCTTGCTATAACTTTCCCTCAATAAAATTTTCCTTTTGAAATGCCAATCGTTTCAAGAGTTCTACTTTCTTGAGCAGAGAGGAGAGGCAAGTCCTCATAGCAGCAACACCGGAGGTCAGCCCAACTACTTGCGAGGCGACAACTGTACTTGGAGTTGGCTTTTTAGAGCAGTGGAAGGAGGAGAACGATGCTGAGAATTTATCCGTTTCCTGGCTATATGTCTCCTGTGCTGGTGACTCTTCTCTTGGACTTCGGATCATGTTTTCATGGACTCTGGACTTGTCTCTGCCCTGTGGATTTACTTTCTCTTTGTGGTCTTGGCTCTGCTTCTGGGATTTACCCTTTGTTTGTGGACTTGCTTTGGTTTTGTGGACTTGTCCTAGCCTCGTAGACTTGCCTTTATTGCATGGATTTGCCTTGACAAAGGAGACTTGCCTTGCCTTGAACTCATTGGGGGTGTTCTGGTTGTTGGAGAAAGGAATTTCTGGGGAATATTAAATCAGAGTTGGAATCTTCAATAAAGACTCCTAATTCCTCAACGTGTATGTGTGTGTGTGTGTGTGTGTTTGTACAGCACAATTTGTATTACGAATCGCTTCTAGCTCTTTCTACAATTTATTGCACATCTTGTGAAATAAAATACTGTTTTAAATCCAGTAAAGGCTGTTTACAGACCTCTGATGGAGCAGATAGAAATTTTAATAACAACTTTATTAAAATTGACACATAGAAGAATAAAAAACCAATACAAAAAAAAAGGATATAAAAAGTATAAAAGAAAAAGTGCAGAGAAAAATAAAAAAATAATAAAAGAAAAAAGATATACTTTCACTAGTTTTAACATGTGAATCCAAAATAAAAAAGCTATCCAAGACAGTCTTTTAAATTACTTTTTGTGTGTCTTTAATTAAGACATCAGCCAGTTTCATTTGTAAATCCAGTTTTCCATATCATTCTTGTTGCCTGACCTTTTCAGATCCATATTCAAACCATATTCTGTTTTAGCCAGTAAAGTCTGCTCAACTGGTTTTTTTATAATAGCAGACATTCTCAAGAGTAATTTCTGAGTGCACTGTGTCCAAATATCCTTGAATTCTACCACAGCCAAATAATATTGCTGCATTATATTAATATGTCTCTTCTCTAATCTTTAGTTCTCTTTCTTTCACTCTAATCAACCTTCGAAGTCCCCTCTTATTATGTCTTTTTTTCTAATCTATAATACTTTCCCATCTTACAGTTAGTTTCAAAATCTTCATTTATACTTTTGTAAAAGCTTAAACAACCCAGAGGTTGTTTAATTAATTACAGAGGTCCTGTAATTAATTTCATAAACTTATTTCAAGTCCATCTGGCCCCTTAGTCCATTTATAAGTGTCCAAAATCAATGTTCTAGACCCCTCTTTCCTATTTACACAACAATTTAAAAAAATCTCTTTTTAAACTCCTTAAACTTGCATGAAACTTTTTTCATGAAAAATAGAAAAAAAACTCTCACCCAGTGCAATAAAACTTGCCCTTCTGAATATTCTTAACATCCAAAAAGCCATTCACAAGACATTTGCTAAGATGGTTAAGAAAGGAAGTATACAAACTCAGTGTCTGTTTCAAGGCACTGAAAAATGGCTTAGGCAAGATGACTTTCTTCCAGTTTCCAGGAGTCTATGACAATTGGCTGCAGCTGCCTGTCCCTGCCCACTTCACCCCGGTCCTCCCGCCCAAGCCAACCCACCATGCCATCATTCCTCCCTGCCATTTCTCCCCCACACCTCATCCCAGGCAATTCACGAGGGACTAATCACTCTGGCTGATTCACTATGCAGGACAATTAGTTATACAGCCAATCTGCATGTTGAGGGGTGGGCCTCTGCCTTCCCTTTCAACACAGCGCAGAGAGGGCTCCGGGGAGGCTGGGCAGCACCTTTGGGTACTGGGGAGGTGTGGGAGGTGGTGGTTACTGTGCAGGGCAACCAAGCCATTCGTTTCTACCAAGCGCACCTTCCTAGGCTTGTAACATAGCAATAGCACTTACAGCCCTCTCTAAGCAGTTTACAGAGACAGAATATTGCCCCCAACAAACTGGGTCCTCATTTTACCAACCTTTGAAAGATGGAAGGCTGAGTCAACCTTGAGCTGGTGAGAATTGAATTGCCGAACTGTAGGCAGCCGGCAGTCAGCAGAAGTAGCCTGCAGTACTGTGTTCTAACCACTGCACCACCATGGCTCAATGGAGGGTGCTGGGCTCCATCCTGTTTCGCCATGTACGTCACCAGCCCACCTCATATATTGATTGTTCTTTCCTCCTTTATTTATGGCAACCCCATCACAGCAAGGGGTTTCACATCTCATTTCCCCCCAAAGGCAGGGGAGATTATGTCTTCTGTAGTCTGTAGAGTATAGAAAGGCTGATATAATGAAAGTTGGAACAGAGTATAAAAAAAGTTTTGCCATCTTTAATATTACATATCCATTTCAAAATCGTCAGCCATTTATTAGTTAACGTGTGTATAGGCATATATATTGATGATAGATTTAAAAAAAAGATATGTGCACATCAAAAAAGATTTGCATGCAAAGAAAAAGATTAATTGTTGTACCTTTATCTGACGTACCATTCTCCATGGAATTTATTTCCAACTTTATTTGGTATTAAGCCTTCACTACCCACCCCTTAAACTAAGGAACAACATTTATTATGAGGGTGATGTTTTAGAATTGCAGTGAAAGGGGAAAAAGCATGTTAAAACCATAACTATTTATGGTTTGATTTTCTTCTGTTGTCTGTAGCATTAAACAAAAAAGCAGAAAAATAATGCATTTGTTGAAAGAAAGCAGAACAGCCAAAATATGAGGTGGGAAGGAGGCAGGTATGGCGAGGCAGGATGGAGCCCAGCACCCTCTCTTTTGGGGGATGGCAGGGCACTGCATTGCCCCTAGGAAGGCGTGCCTGGTGGGGAAGAGAAGCCTATTTGCCCTGCATAACAACGGCCGCGTCCCCCATGTCCCTGGCACCTGAGGCCACTACCTGCCCCACTTGCTGCCTTCTCTGCATGCCATGTCCAACAGGAAAGCAGAGGCCCACCCTTGGGCAAATGGATTGGGCACTGACATGGGCAGCTAATTGTCCCGTGGCAAATTGCCTGGGGCTAGGCGGAGAGGGAGGAATGGCGGGGAGGAGTGGCAGGGGAGGAGCGAAGGGGGAAGAGTGGCAGGAGAAGGACAGATGTGGTTGTTTGGCTGGGGCAGGGAGAGGCAGGTGGAGCCAATTGTTCCATTCTGGCTCCCAGAGCTGTAAAAACTGCATAAAAGAGGCTGCTCTTTTATGGTCTTCTCACAGGGAACATCTGCATGGAGCACGTGCGGCCAATCCTGATCCCCTTCTTGTTCCAGAGAGGAATTATTAGGAGCCAATCCATTCACCAGCTTCTCTTTTTGCTATGGCCATCAGTTCTGCTCTCTTGGAACTGTCTTCAATCTGCCATTGCTTCCCTTAAGCAGGTAGAATATATTTTTTATTGGGTGCTTTAGGATTCAACATTGATCTACAGCAAAAAAAAATCCTTCCTAAAACTTCCCACAAAGATATTTCCTGTTCATGTATGTATTTAATTATAGTAAATGATTGTTACAGAAACAACAACCAAATACAGCACCGAGCTTGTAATGGTCTATAAAATGTGTCAAGGCTTAAAAAATGAGAAAGGGAAACAATAATGACAATGAAATGTAATAATATAAAATATGGTAATATACAATTTAAAAATCCAATAAAAGATAACAGAATAGAAAAATGTCTTAATATTATCACTGCAAGATTAGATCATTTTATCCCTTCTAATGGAAATAGCTCAAGCTAGAGAATAAGCAATTCTGTTGGTAATAATACGATTCCTGTCTGTGAGTAGAAAATTAACTGCCTGTCTGCCATAACAGATTCAATTTTTTGTTATGAGTGACAAAGGTCCATAAATTGGCATAGAAAGAACACTGGAAAATACATGTAGCAAAGTCTAGATGGATTCTGACCACAAGGACACCATTTTTCAATGCATAAAGTTCTATTGTGCCTCCCATCTAGTATAGTCGAGGTTAAAGAGTTGAATTGACTGTACCCTGTCTAAAGGCTGTATACCGTGCTGGGAAAACAAAGTTGAATAAGTAGTTTGTAAGGATAAAAAGCTTCCAAATCGGAAACCATAACTGGGTTTGATAGTTACACCACCCAAATATGTTTACTGTGCAATATCAAAGAGTCTTTGATGGATTTTAGCTTTAAAGTAGCTGTCTCTAAAACTAGATCAGAAGAAAATAAATAGAAAGCCCACAATAGCACTGGCTAGCCAATTTTTTTTTTCTTTCCACTTTGATGAAACCATCAAGAAGAATTACTGAGGCCAGTGAGCCATTGGAAAATAGGACTTTAACCAGTTAGTTGACAAATGCAGACTCTCAGTTCCAGGGGAATTATGCCAGTTTCCACATAGATAACACATCTGAAACACAGCATGTAACACAAAAAGTCCTTGTAAAAACCTTAACTGAACAATGTCTAAGGGCTTTAAATCATTGTAGGCACTCACCTTTGTATTACAAAGCACAGTCACCCACGCCCTGGTCACCTCTCACCTGGATTACTGCAATACTCTCTACGTGGGGCTGCCCTTGGGGTCGATCCGGAGGCTACAGATGGTTCAGAACGCGGCCGCGCGG
>JANHFK010001696.1:171214-182243 GCA_036250565.1 Sibynophis collaris
CTCAGACAACCATTTTGCTTTCTTGCATTTCTTTTTCTTTGGGATAGTTTTAGTTGCTACCTCTTGTACAATGTTGCGAACCTTTTAACATAAAGCAATGCTGTTTTTATAGCAACAAATCTTTTCCTGGAAAGATGGCAATGATTAAAAACAACTGAACCTATAGTTCAGAAATGGAGAATATGAAACCATGTTAAACAATTAGTGAAACTAACGGTAGTGTTAAGTAAGGTAAAATGTTGATCTTTGCTCATAATAGATTGAAGTATTCCATGGCCTGATAAAATCCTACCAATTTGAAAAATAACTTTAAAATAACCTTAAAATCTATAAAACATGGGATTATGAACTCAGACAACACTTTTGTCCTAAAGATCCATTTAGCTTCTAAAACTTGTGCTGTATGCTGAAGTTCATAGAATAATACTGTATTAGAATTGCAAGGTGACATTCTTGTTCAGTGCAGCTAAGGTCTCTGAAACAAACATTTGTTTAGTTTCTGCCTGAACACATCTAATGATCTACTTAAGGTCAGCTAACCATCTCTCTGACATATCACCCAGAGACGAGGAGCAAGATGGAAGACTTAGCAGAAATCATTCAGTGATTCATCAAATTAATAACTACTTCTGAATCTAACTGACTAAGGAAGAAATACCTGCATGGGAGGAATTGCCACTGGGAGGAAAATCAGAGATCTCCAAGAACAATTTAGTAAAACAGGGCCAGACAAGAAAAACTAGAATTCAGATCAAGCAAAGGTCAATTATACTGAAATGCACAATGTAAGAAACCCTGCAAAATTTTAACAGTCCCTGAAGATGGTGGGACAGTCTTATCTGGGGAACATAATTCCCCAGCTAAGAGTCGCTTAGTATCTGATGAAAAATACATTCTTTTAAAAACCATTTCAGGGAAAAGATTTCCTTCAGTATCCAATAAGACCTTTCCATTTTGTTTGGATACCATTTGAATTCCATAAGGTCCACATGACATTCCAGAGACTAATGCATCAAATCACCCTATCAAATCAAATAGAACTGCCATAACCAGTTTTGGGAAGGCTGGCTTGTATTAACCTGCCAAATGCCAACTTTACCAAGCTCAATTATGTTGCCTAGGTAATAGATCACGAGGAAGTCAAGACAAAAGCACAAAACCCCCATACCATATAGAAAGGTATATTCCATTCACCAAGAAGGTGATACAATTATTTCTGTGGGCTGGAAGATATTAAATACATTTTATTTCTCACATCTCCTAAAATACAAAGTCTCACAGATTTCCCTAAGAGCAGCCTGCTGAAGTCTGTTGGACATCAGCATGCCAGGAAACCTTTTACAAGTTGAAAACTGCTGGGCATGAACCCAATATTAAAACAATATTCATCTACTATTCCTGCTATATGTTGATAGATGTTATGTGAGCCTTGTATTGGTCTTGATGTAACTATAGGAAGACACGTTCTTAAGTGGATTACTAAAAGCCTACAAGCACACTTGTGGTATTGAGACTTTAGCATAATCAGATTACCAATTGGAGTGGAAGAAAGATACAATTCAAATACTCACACATGGGTATTTCACCTTCCAATCATACAGCTTTACTGTAATGACTAGGATAAAGATAGATAAAGTATCAAGATTTTTTTTTGCAAACAGTGACTTGCAAATTCTTTCATTACCAGTAAAGAGAACCATCATTTCACACAAAGGAAATAAAAAATAAAATGAGGAAGATTCTACTCAGTATTAAAGATACATCCCAATAATAAATGAGAAACAGTTTAGTTGCCAGAATTCTTATATGTCTTTTTTTTTTCTTTTGAATAAATATTGGTAACAAAACTTTGTGAGAATTGTGCTTAGGAAAGAAATTACTTGCATTCTTTCAAAAATACCAAGAATCGACATTTATATCAATATGGCAAACAACTTTAAGTGCCAGATTTCAATGTACTGAATAGGTACAGTGTGTCATAATGACAGACGATATAGCAAAATATCCTCAAGAAGATAAAATAAAACTTTGGAGCTTTAACTATAAGTATGCAGGGATATTTTTTTTGAGAAGACAAGTAGGAAAACATTTGCCATTGTCTCCCACTAACTTTTAAGGTTCCTGCCAAATAAGAGGAGGAGCCAATCTTTTAAAGTAGGTTATAGTTTCCTCAACTTCTTTGGGAAGGAGGAAGATAGTGTGAACTTGTGAAAAAGGTTTGCAATGAGGTAGGGTGTAGGAAGGCAGCCAAAGATGTTAAAGAATATATTGCAGTGTTGAATATGGTAGTGGGTGACTGTGAAAAACATTTGAGAAAGTCAGCATACAGAAGACTATGAAGCTTTAGGAGTGGTGAAGGACAGAGTTGGGAGCAATGGTAGTAAAGCCAGGAAGACCCAGGAGGTCATCAGCAGGCCACTAACACCAGTAGCAAGCCTCCAAGGTCAGCAGCAGCTCTATAAGTCGGATATCTGATTAGCACAATAGCAGCTTCTCCCTCTCTAAGTAAAGCCAAAATGTATGAAGGCTTCGGTGGTAGCTAGCAGTAAGAATCCACAACAAACATATTCTGTATATACATCAGCATGTATGGGGTATGATGCTAGTTCATCTCCTCGCGGTGCACCCTCGATAGCACAGTAGTGTGAACCAAACAACTAGCAACAATTGGCAGCCAGTTTACATTGAAGAATTGGCAGTTAATGACAGTTGTCAGCCATACATCTTTGTAGAACTCCTGGCTCTCTATACATGGCAACGGATTAAAATCTACTCCTGCCTGCTGGCTCCTTCTTGAGCCACACTGCACCACCAGTTCTATGAAGGAAGCCTTAGTGAAGGAGTACAACAAAATTATCTAACTTTGACATCAACAAACAGTGGAAAGCCAAATGGACTGCTGAACACCCAGATACAGGCAATTACGTAGATGACCCTACACAAAAGGTGCCAGATTTTGACCTTCTTCGCCAGCTTTGGTCAACTCTGAACAGGTTCTGTATGTGACTGCTCCTCGACAAAATATCCATCACATTGGGTGGTCTGGATATTAACATTTGAACTACTATAAGTCCATGTATTTGCCATACGCTAAAAAAATAAAAATAAAACCAGCATATATATGTTACAAATCCACTAAGTTGCTCTAAGTGTTTTCCATTGTAATGGAAACAGTATCCAGAAATGGGTTGTCCTCGTCTACCAGCCAATCAGATCGAGTCTGCCGATTGTCAAAGTCCACACCCTCTGGTAATGGCTGCAGCTTTTGACTGGTCAAAGACAGTTGTGGTAGTTTGAAGCTCCCAATTTCTGGATAGCTATTTGGATGTGTATTGCAATTTGTCTAGAACTTTAAATACAGTCTTTTTGTGGTCGTGGCTCCCTTATTATCACCAGGTCGAGCCACGTTTTCCAGCGTGACAGGCTTTGCCCAATTCCGCTGAGGGCCGCTTCGTGGCGAGCCAGAGAGCCGGCCAGCATTCCTGGCAGGGCGGCGGGCAGCTGCATCGATGCACTGCCAACCCGTGGGCCACGTAGCACATCAGCGATTGGCATGCCAACTCCCTTGGCTGGAGGAGCTCGGTTGGCTGCCGCATAACAGCACCGAGGGGCAGGTGAGTCCCGGCTTGCCAGGTTGTCTAGTTAAGTGCCAAACGAGAGTCCGAGGCCCAGCCTTGGCCTAAGAGGCCTTTAAAAGCTTTTGAGTCCCTGCCTGGGTTCCAGGCATACTCCTCAAAGTGGAAGATTCCCGAAGGGAATAATGGCAGCGGGGCCCATTTCGGGCGAGACTGCCTGGGGCAAAATGGCCGATGTAATGGCCACCATTAAGGAGGCTACTGCCTCATGGCCTTCTGATTCAGCTATCTTGATTCCCGAAAGCAGCAATCTCTGGACAGAGGCCCGTGGGCAAGACAGCCGTCACTAAGACCACCAAGCACTGTGGTGATTCAAAAGGGGCCTCCAAGGCTGCGGAATGTGAGGCAGCGAGGAGGCAGAAGGCTATTGACAAAGAGGTCAAAAAAGCCTTGAAGAAAATGGCTCACGCCAGAGAATCCTCTCACCTATGGCCTGAACCTATGGAAACTTCATGCCTTTTTTCCTCTCAGGCGTTGGATTTGCCCTGCCAAAATGACAGCTCCTCTAGCTTGCATTTGTCACCAGATGGTGCTGGTGAGCAGTTTGCAAATACTCTGCCTGACAACAGGGATCCTTTAATGGGCTTCATGTAAGAAGCCGGTAATATGGCCATGACTTGGAAGCAGCCTATCAGGCGAAAGCCTACACCTATAAAGGCTACATTTACACCAATGACTGCAGGTTTGCGCCCTGATACAGAACCCAGAGTACAGATTCTTCCTGTTATGGCTGACATTATTTCTGAAGCCATCAGATAGGGGATAGCTGCCAGTTTGCAGGGCCACAAGGCTGTCCCTGTTCATGATTACCCCCAGCCTTTGGTGTCTGATAGGCACAGGGTAGCATAGGAGACTGCCTCTGTTTATTCTGACATTGAGGCCAGGGTCCCTGGGGAGTTTTATGTGGCTGGGAGATCCCATTCACCTACTTCATCACATCATCCCTCAGAGCTGGAGGACAACCCTGGCAGGGAAGTAGATTTATCTGACAATGGTTATTGCCGGATTAGCTGGCTTTTGCAGGGCTTTTTAAACTGGCCTTGTTTAGATCATTGCTGTTTAAAGTCATAAATATGACTCAGTTGGCTCCTGATCAGCAGTCGATAGCGCCTGCCCCGAGTTCCTCGGGTGGTGCAAGTTCCCTGTTCTCTGAGCCGGCCCCTACATCAGAGGTGATTCCATCCCCTCAACTCTTTAGATGTAGTTCAGCGTCAGTGGACAGTGCCTACATCTGGGCCTAACCCGGGTTCACTTGACAAGTGATTCTATAACGTAGGGCCAGATTTAGCTCATGCATTACAGGTACCTGCTGTAGATGCCCCAGTAGCAGCAATGTTGTCACAGACAGTGATCCATGAGGCTCTTCGACCAGAAGATCATTGGGCGGAAAGCGCCTTGAAGAAGACACATTTAGCAGCCACTTGGGCAGTTAGAGCTGCCACGACAGCTTTTTCAATAGGGACTCCCTTTTGTGGCTTAAGCAGTTGCAGGACCAGATACCCATGAGAGATACGAGATCACACCAGGACATGAACAAGTTGCAGGCCGCCTTAGAGTTTTCCGCTGACGCCACCCACAACTCAGCAAGGTTTGTATCGAAGGCCATTGCTTCCACAGTAACTTCCAGATGGATCCTTTGGCTCCGCAAGTGGCAGGTGGATGCTAAACACAAGAACAGACTGGCGTCTGCTCCCTTCTCAGGGGAAGATTGTTCGGGGACTCTCTGGATTTGATCCAGGTGGAACAGGATAAACGTAAGGTCCTCCCTTCCTTTAATAGGCGGGCTGAATCTTGCCCCATGCCCTACTTCAGGTGTCAGGCTTCCCGAGGTACAGATGGTGGGTTTGGTCAACCGAGGTATCGACGCCCATATTTTCAAAGGCAGGATGTGCAACAGCAGGATAAGAGGGGTGGTTTTAGGCAGTATCCCCCCCAAATGGCCCTTTCAAGGGGGAGGAAGCCATTCCTTAGACGTCAGAAGTGAAGACAACTGTGACCCTCCCAGTGATGGCCACTTGACTTTTTATGCCAGGCGGTGGGAGGGTATCACCACTGATACCTGGGTCCTGGAGACGGTCCGGACGGGCCTCTCCTTAGAATTGCTCTCCACTCCCCTGAGGTTTTTTTATACAGTCCCGTTTCTAGGGACAAGGACAAGACAAGGCTGGAACTCCGGGCAGTTTTTCTGGTCTTACAGGAGTTCCAGGACATGGTGGCAGGTAATCACATTTTAGTTATGACAGACAATGAGGCCGCTAAAGCCCACACTAACCGGCAGGGGGGTACTCATTCTAGATCCTTATGTCAGAGTCGGAGAGGCTCTGCTGGTGGGCGGAAAGGTGGCAGGTCTCGCTAAGGGCAGAACACATTCCTGGGGTCACCAACGTCCAGGCTGATTGTCTTAGCAGGGCCACAATTGACCCGGCACAGTGGCGCCGCCATCCAACTCTGTTTCAGGAGCTGACGTGCAGATTCGGACGACCTGAGGTGGATCTCTTCGCCACCTGGGACAACGCCCAGCTAGATAGGTATTTTGTAAGATTTTCAGATCTGGGTGTGGAAGGGGTCGATGCACTCCACTGTCCCTGGCTGCAACAGTTCCTGTAGGCATTCCCTCCTCTTCCCCTCATTCCGAGGGTAATAAGGAAGGTCCTGCTGGAAAGAACGGAGGTGTTGCTACTGGTGCCGCACTGGCTGTGCTGGCCGTGGTTTGCGGACCTTGTCGCACTCTCTTTGGTGAAGCCATGGAGGATACCACCGGTCAGGGACTTGCTCACCAAGGAGCCTTGTTACACCTAGACCTTCAGTGGCTCCAGTTGACCACTTGGCATTTGAGCAGGAATTTCTGACCTTGGACAACTATCCCTCCAGGATATTAACCACCATACAAGCCTCCAGGAGGGCTCCTACGAATAGGATATATGAGGCTACCTGGAAGGCATTTTGTGCCTGGTGTTCCAGGTCAGGGTTCAACCCTTCAAATGTGTCCGTGCCCCAGGTACTAGGATTTTTGCAGCCAGGGCTTGACAGGGGTCTGTCACCCAACACTATCTGCTGCCAGGTCGCTGCCCTGTCATCAGTCATTTCCTGTGGGGGGCTGGATTCCCTGGCTCATCACCCAAATGTCCGCAGATTCCTGAGGGGCGCAAAGAACCTACAGCCTCCAATGGTTCATCGGTAGCCCACCTGGGACCTCGATAAGGTACTGCAAGAACTGACAGAGGGTCCCTTTGAACCACTTAAATCATTTACTTTACGGTTCCTGTCCTGCAAGGTGGCGTTCTTGGTGGCCATAACATTGGCCAGGCAGATATCTGAGTTTGCGGCACTTTCTACTCAGCAGGACCTTTACATCTTTCACTCGGACAGGGTGGTATTATGTTTGGATCCTTCTTTCATTTCAAAAGTTAACTCCTGGTTCCACTGGGCCCAGGAACTGGTATTACCAAATTTTTGTCCCAACTTTATCCATGACCTTGAATGTAAGTGGCACATGCTGGACGTGCGCAGAGCTCTCCAGGTTTATATAGAATGGACTTCCTCATTCAGGAAGACAGAGTCACTCTTTGTCTCATTCCAGCAGGCCTCCTTGGGGGCTAAGGTTTCTTCCTCAGCCCTGGGCCACTGGCTTAGGACGTATATTGCCAAAACGTATGAGATGCAGGCCCTTCCATTGCCAAGAATATTATGGCACACTTCACTCAGAGTGCAGACACAACTGTAGCATGGGCTACACAGGTTTCCCTAGCAGTGCTTTGGTCCTTCCCATCCCGGTACATTAAGCACTATAAAATGCAGCTCACAAGCTCACCATCTCCTTCTTACTGTTTAGCATTCTAATTCATACTGAGAACAAACATGCACATCTTATTTATTAATAAATTTCAGTTATTTCATAGTGCATCTTTTCTATACAGACTTCTGCTTGAGCAGGGGGTTGGACAAGAAGACTTCTAAGGTCCCTTCTAATTCTATTATTCTAATGTTCTATTCTGTCATAGAAATCCAGTTCAAAATAGACTATGTTCGTATCTGTGTGTGTGCATTTTTTAGAAAAAGCAAGAATTTGCTTTTATTGCTAATAAAAATTGTATGGCAATGCAAAGCATTTGAAAGAAGTGTTTTACAAGCAACACATGACAAGCAAAACAATTTGTAAACTGGCTATGTCATTTGAAGGGAAAAGTCTTTGAAGTAGCGAAGGTGACTGACCCTTCTGCAGACCATGCCTCCTTCAATGTTGAAAAGGGTGTTACATACCGATATGTAACATGTTCTGCTTCAACTCCTAAAAGTTCAGGGAACAAAGAATATATTGCATTATCTATCATAGGAGTAATCTAGGGCTCCAGAAGTATAGCCTCTACCTTAAATTTATAGTGTGTGGAGTAGACATATCTGAGCCCAAATCACATCTGAAACACCACAAACCACTTTCAATCATGGAAGATTTATGTGATTTATTTGTGGAACCTTTCTGCACCATATCTAGCCAGTTGAGACTGATCCAGAGAAAATTCCCAAGTTTCCTGGAATGTTTCATCCTTGAAATGCAATAATTAACACCTCCCTATGGCTCTATTTTTGCCAACTTACATGTTTTTGAATGCTTTACATAACACTAATATCCAAGTCAATAAAAAAGAGAAATGACCGTTTACATTTCATCTTTTTTTCCTTTATTTTTATCTAAAACCACTAATACAATTCAATTTCTAAACCAGTGTACTTATTAAGGCTATGAAAAGCATTTAAAGGAGTGCTTTGTGAAATGCTTTGTTGAAAATTAAATACCTATCCACAGAGTCCCAAGCTAGCTGCATCTTTCTGAATGCTTGGCAAGCTGCTTTGAAGGATTTCCCACCTTGTCTGCATGTATGTACAATCAACACTTCTGCTATCATTGCAAGAAAGTGAAATGATATCACATGATCAGAGATGTAGAGATGATCTAGGGAAGCTTTCAAAGCATTGTATGAATCCTTAGGAAGATGTGTCTGCCTCAACCCACTGAAAAGGGGTCCTTTTGAAATGTGCATTCAATTATTTTGTGTAATTCAACTTATAAAGAAATCTTTTGTTCAAATAAAAATTAAATCAAGCAATAAGAATTCCACCCATTTGAATTGTTTAAATCCTGAATATTAATCCTGAACATTAATACATTAGTGAAAGCCATAGTATGCAACTGCGGCTAATTCCCAGATAAGCCATATCTATACTGTAAAAGGAGTGTTAATTGTATCTTATTTGGATTGGTACAATGTGTTTCACTTGGGAATGACACATAAGAATATTTGAAAACTTTAAGTGTTTCAGAAAGCTGCAGCAAGACCACTGATCTGGGGAGTCTGTAAGGAATATGGCCCTTTTTGTCATAATATATCATAGCTAGTGATCAATTAAATTTCTAGGTTCTACTATATCTCAAGACCTAAAATGGACACCTACCATAAAAAACATCATCAAAAAAGCACAACAAAGAATGTTCTTTCTGCGCCAACTCTGAAAGCTCAAACTGCCCCAACTCTGAAAGCTCAAACTGCCCAAGGAGCTGCTGATGCAGTTCTACAGAGGAATTATTGAGTCTGTCATCTGCACCTCTATAACTGTCTGGTTTGGTTCTGCAACCCAACAAGACAGACACAGACTTCAGAGGATAATTAGAACTGCAGAAAAAAACAATTGCTACCAACCTGCCTTCCATTGAGGACCTGTATACTGCACGAGTCAAAAAGAGGGCTGTGAAATATTTACAGACCCCTCACATCCTGGATATAAACTGTTTCAACTCCTACCCTCAAAACTAATCTATAGAGCACTGCACATCAGAACAACTAGACACAAGGACAGTTCCCTCAACTCTGTCAAACTATTCACTAAGTCTGCATTACTATTACTATTAATGTTCTCATAGTTCCTATCACCCATCTCCACCCACTTATGACTGTATGACTATAACGTGTGGCTGTGTCCTTATAATTTATATTGATTGTTTCCTAGTATGATTTGATTGCTTATTTGTACCCTATGACTATCATTAAGTGTTGTATCTTATGATTCTTAACGAATGTATCTTTTCTTTTTATGTACACTGAGAGCATGTGTACCAAAGAAAATTCCTTGTGTGTCCAATCACACTTGGCTTATAAAGAATTATATGTATTGTATGTATGTATTTGTATAGATTGGGCCATTTTTTCCCTTTTGCATAAAAACAGATACAAAAAAAGAATTAAGCAGTTCTGCTTTTTCCCTGCTGCCTGTCAGGTTATGGCTGAAGAAGAGTCTCATCATCAATATGATGACCATCCTTGCCTATGTCATTGGAGGTACAAATGTTCTATCACTTAAAATATGCATTAGGCCTTGTCAAACCAATTAATAATATTGATTTTAATACCATCATAAACAAGAGGAATTTGCAATTAGAAATCACTTTAATCAATTTATTCTATCAGTATCACTTTGCTTACTAACCAAAATTGTTTCCCTTTTAGAATTCTATTTCCCAAACTACTTTTCTAGAATATACCAACCTCCACAATCAAATTTTGAGGCTGCACTCATATTAGGCAGTTAAGCAGGCCATGTGAGAGCTCACGAGCCCTTATGAAAGTGTAGCTCCAAGCTTGTCATGAGTCACTGACTCCATTATGTGAGACAAATGATCCCACACCCATCTGCTAAAGGAAAGGGGACAGGGTTCACTTGACAATGAATATGGGTAAACTCTTCTCTTTGCTAGCGAAGAAGAGATTAATTGGAAGGAGCCCAAGAAGTGTTTAACTGAAATACCTGCTTAAATGTCTAATAATATCATTGAAATATTAATTTTAGAACACTAGTGATGAACACAGAATGGCAGTGGAGTGTCTGGATCTAGTACATGTTTTTCAAACATAAGAGACATGGATGAAAAGGAGCTATTCCAAGTTAACTCAAACCCCCATCCTACACAACAAAAAAAGGAACTCCAAATGCTTGCTTACCAACTGACATTTTCGTGTACTGGTAATTGTCATGGTTTCTCAAAGGGCAGTTGCAGAGGATTACAACCGAAAGCAGTAAGGGTTTTTTTAAAAAAAGATGCTTCACGCTGCTCCTCCCAAGCTCAAGGTGATTTTATCCCTCCCCACCCCCTCTATGAGACTCTACATATGAGTGTGCTCGCTTACTGCCTATTTTATAAATGGGAAATTTATTTTACTTGAATGCTGGATGTTAGTATTTTATAGAGGATTATGGCAGTGGTGAAATCCAATTTTTTTTACTACCGGTTCTGTGGGCGTGGCTTGGCAGGCATGGTGTGGCTTGGTGGGCATGGCAAGGGAAGGGTACTGCAAAATCTCCATTCCCACCCCACTCCAACGGAAGGATACTGTAAAATCTCC
>JANHFK010001698.1:68173-83960 GCA_036250565.1 Sibynophis collaris
GACCTCGTCAAAATGTCGCCAAAATACTCTCATTCTTACATGGGAAAAGACCCGAATGCGCCAAGACCTACATACCTATACCCGTGAAAATCTACGAAAACATGTGTGTTTGTATACCCATACATTCATACACCCGCCAACTTAATTGGCTCTGTATGTATATGTATGTATGTATATGTACATACACACATATTTGTATATAATATTGTAATCTAATATTAATATAATCTGCAATATTGGATATGTATATATGTGTGTTTAAAAATAAATGTATCTTTTTCTTTCCAGTGGGAGAAGGAAAGGACTGCCTCCTTCAGTATCGCCTTTAAAACTCGGAGACTCCACGAAGCATTAGCATTCAAGAGCCTTTGGCTGGAACAATAGGAAACGTTCAGAGTTCACCTCATAATCATAAGCAGACATCTTATCCTCCCACTCTCGCCTCCTTTTTTCTTGGGGCTGCTTCCAACCCCCGCAATGTCCCCATTCGCGAGAAAGAGGAGCCGGGCAGGGAAGGAGGGAAGAAGAAGCAGGAGGTAGCTCAGAGATCTCGACATCTGGCCTCTTCCCTCCCCGGCTCCCTCTTCCTCGCCGGGCGCTCTCATTTTCACCCGGCGTCGGGTTGGATCCGAAGCAAACAAGTCGAGACTGGCTCCCAACCCGCTCGGTACTGAGGAAAAAGAAGAAAGGAAAGAAAGAAAGAAAGAATAGACGAATAAATGAAGAGGGGGAGGGATGGAGGGAATTTACGAGGCAGGCTTCGAAAGGCAGGGATGCGGCTGCTTACTCGAAGCATATGTGGGCCGCGGAGAAGCGCACCGCCTCGCCGAGAGTTTGCCAAATCACGTTACGCAAACTGGGCCGCTTATTGAAGCTTTCCCAGCGAGGCTCACGTAGGCCCGCTATGCTGAGAAGAGGACGATAAAGGATTTAGGAGGGGCGGGAAACCTTCTTGCCCCTTTCCCTTCTTTTTCTTTTCTTTCTTCTTTCCTTGAGTCCCGCGTGGCCGTAATCCGCATCGACTCCCCGACCCCGTTGCGCGCGTTTCGTTTGGCCCTGGAGACGCCGCGCCTTTTTGCATAAATCAGACCTGGTTTTTCAAGCGCTGAGGGCGTTTGACTTGCAGGTAACAGCTGACTCTCTTTAGACATGGCTTTCGTGGCAGAGGCCGCCTTGTTAGCCCCACGCTGCGGCTCTTAAAGTTTGCAATTTGAAATCTGAGCACAGTAGCCTGTGCAAAAAAGAGAGTCGCGCTAAAGTTCTCCGCGTTTCGTTCTCAGGCTGTGGAATGTCAGTAACTTTTTTGTTACTGTTGTCCCCCCCCCTCAATTTTTTTTAAAAAATTAGTAAATAGCCATATTAAGATTAATAGAAAGAAAAGGGGGGTTTGGTATTTTTTTAAGGGGAAAAACATCAGCTTTAACATGGACGTGGTAGTATATTTGCAAGATTCGATTTGTTCAATGTATTCAATGTATTACTTGAATCTTGTTGGCTTACTGAATCCTTGATTTTTGGCTGAGAATGGAATGACATCTGATTTAGGATGGCTCATTCAGAGTCTAAGTCAACTTGCAAATGTCACTCAGGCCAAGCATGTATGTGTGAACCTGGTGTTCAGGTAACAAAAACCTAGCACTCACTGAGGCTTGGTTTACTTCTTTCTAATTCAAACCTGGAAAATGTCACTTCTTTATTTTAGAATCTAGATGAACTTTTGATTATTAACCTGGGCCACAGGACTTCACTTTGTGTACACTTTTCAGCAACTTTCCCTCAGTTAAAACTGACCAAGTAGATTGCAGGATTGTTCCATGTGTGTCTTTGTTGAAGGTAGAGAGGTGTGCGCCCTTGAATGCTTTTCCACATGAACTATTTATTCAATCTCTCAACTTTTGGCAACTTTAAAGATGTGTGGACTTCAACTCCCAGAATTCCCCAACCAGCCTGCACCATGAGCAAATATCCAGATGTGGGAGGTTTCCTGTCTCCAAAGAGATCGCTTAAGTTTGCTGCTGTGCAAACGAGGCAGCACAAATGCTTTTGTGCCATCTTTGAAAAATGGAATGACAGCTTTCTATGAGCATGGACGCCTAGAAAATTCAGCCACACGAATCCTAGAGAAGCAGTACAGACCAGTGAAAAACAAAGTTGAGACATTCTCACATTGGCTTATGCTGCAGAAAACACTTTTTTTTAATAGATTTCCAGCCTCCGGCTATTATGATGTGTAGCATTTATTGTATAAGATCAAGGTCACCTTGCTCCTAACAATGAAAAGTTGAGACACTTGAGACATTTCAATATATGGTATTAAAGTCAATACCAAAAACAAAGCAAATGTTTGGTTTTTGTGTATCAGTTAACAGCTGTGCATACTTTACTGTAATCTTTCTAAGGGTGTAATTACCCTATAAATGTGCCTAACAACTTGACTAAGAACAAGTTGATTAAGAATTATTAGATTTTTATCCTGCCTTTTTAAATTAACATATGCTCAATACAATCAGGAGTAAATATACATTCAAGAAGCCTTCATGTAGCTCATGGTAACTTATAAATAAAAATTAAACATTTGCTGATATTCTTGTTACATCCCTTTTCTATATTCTGGCACTTGCTGTATTTATTTTTTAAAGTATGTGGGGATCCATGGAATGTTATGTTCATAGTAGAGGTCTCGAGTCCCTCTGAGGGAGATGAGTGACTTATGATTTTGATAAATAAAAAGGAAGGAAGTAAAAAGAGGGAGGGAGGGGAAAAAAACTCCAATCTGGATCTGGAGCTTACTAGGAAGTAGTTCACATGAGTCCAGAAAGAGACAGGCAATCCCAACCCCTAAAAAGAGGATCTCAAGATTTGGCATTTTGGCCTATATGAAGTTCTTGAACCTTCTGAGATAGAAGTTGAGAAAGAACTTAGTTATAGGGGATGCAGACATAGGAATGGATAAGCCTACTTTATGGAAAAGTGGAGATTCCTTTTGAATAAAGGCTCCTCTTAAGAATAGGAGTGTGGCAAGTTGAGGCTTGGATGGGTCTTTGAATTACTGAATACAAAGCTTTTAAATTCTGACTTCGGGTTGCTTAGTGTACTACCTGTATATTAGCCTCTTGCATCATGTTTTATAGTCTTCCTTTGAATGTTGTTGGTGTATTAATCTTCCCATAAAAATGTCTTTATTTAGAACCCATTTCTGGACTCCAGAAGTCTTGACTAATTCTGCTAAAATCTAGTGATTGTTCAGGTTTTTGTAAGCCAGAAGTGATAGCCTTTACTCATGTTCTTTGCTTCTGATCTCACCCACTGCCCAATTTAAATAAGCCAGAAAGACCTGCAGCCAACTTTGGCCCTGATTGAACTTGAACATGGAGGCCTTGCATAGAGCTGTCAATCTCCTAACATCTTTTTTACAGCTATGAAGCCACCCATTTCCATAAAACAATTCTTCCCATTGTTCCTAGAAGAAGAATGAATTGCCGTTGTGAATATTTAACTTTTAACTGTTACAAGCTAGACGGTAGACAAAGCCTAGCCTTCTTGACAACTTTAGCCTATATCAACAGCATGATTTAGAAATGCCCAAGATCAAATAATCCCTTTAAAATTAAAATTATATGGTATGGGAGGTAAAATGTAGCATCCAAAAGCAAATTGCAACTACTCAAGATTTCCACAAAATACTCACTTTTTTCCAGATGTTGTGTGCATTTTAGATGGCTTTTTAAAAATGTATTCCATTCAAACATTACCTTTCAAATTTTATATGTATAAAATCTGATGAACTCCTAAAAACAAGATGTTAATGAAACAGTCCTGACTCACATCCATGGCTTTGAATGACAACGTTCTGTCTCTTTGCTGCAGCAATAAAAAAGGAAAAGTAGAAAACTATAGGTTATTTCTGTAACATTTCTAACACCACAGCATAAAGGTCCGTTATAAAGTGAAACCATTTTAAGAAATATATAATTCCTTTGGATTTTTCATTATTTTAAATTCATATTGCTTGGGCTTTAGCAATACCTTTGTCTCATCAGGTTTAATTTTGTCAGATTATCATAATTGTTAAAAACAGATTTGTTTCCAGACAAGGTCAATGATGCTGATTTAGTTTACAAATTATATTCGTTTCCTGAAGAATAAGCCACATTGAACTGAATAAAGATTTATTTTGGTTAGACCTAACAAAACAACACCATTATTGAGTTCCAAACATCCTAACCGAAAGTATTCAGTTATGCCTAATTTTGCAGAAAAAAATGAATCTGAAAAACTGGCTCTTGAAGTCTTCAATGGGCTAGACAATGGCAAACAAGGTCTGGGGATACTTTAAACAAAAGAATTTGTACAAATGTATTCAAAGTTTATAGTTAATATGGCAGAGAATGTATCCAGATTTACGAACTGGAAGAAAATTATGCCAGTGATCAGAAAAAACAAAAAAACCCTTGCAGGCAAATGAATGTTTAGGGAAAGGAGAATATGTAAGGTATGACTGTGTAGAAATATTATACAGATTTGAGCAGCTCCAAATTAAAGCAGTTGACATGCAAGGATTAAAAAGCACAAAATAAGCTACTGCTTAATTCTTCCTAAAGCAAAACATTCAAGACAAAATTTAAGTATGCAGAATAATAAACTATTTACATGCATAAACCATATTCAAATCTAGCTAATTGCAGCTTTATTGCTTGAATTTATTTCTGGCACTCTAGCTGAAGTTGCTATGTTCTCTGACTAAAGATCTGGAAAAAAAGGAAGAAGGATAGGAAGAACTCTGGATAATCCTCAATTCTAAAATGTTCTGATATACAAGAATCCAGAAAAGGCTTATGTAATTATTAATTATATAATTATAAATTCAAGGAGAAGGGAAAATACATATTAGTGACACCTGAACGTGACAAAAAAACAAACAAACCAGAAATCAAAATAAAGCAGAATTTAGCCAAAGAAGAATAAAACTATTCTTCTAAACCTATTCAAAACTATAAATAAGAACCTACCAAAAAACAGCTCAAAAATGTGGTTAGGAATAGCTTCAATCAGGAGTGTCCATAGGTCAAAAAAGTCACCTTAATGGCCATGATAGTTTTTAATGTGCATCGCACTATAAAACAGAAGAACCTTCAATCATATCATTGTAGCCGCCATCTTGAATTTTTAAAGAATATCCTGTGGCTACCCTTGGCTTCAACAGTAGAGAAAATTAATCTCTATAAGGAGGCACTCCCCATAAAGAAAATAGGGCTCCCAAAGCCTTTAAGAATGTAAAACTTTATTAGCAAAAACTAAGTTAAAGATAAGTTCAAGATGAGGATCAAAGTTCCAGTATTGAGGAATGACAGTTTTAGGTTGATATTCCAAACTCTGGGGACTGTTGACGTCCCCAAAATTTCCTTACTTTCTGGATGGTTAATGCCCTTCACATCTTATTAAAAATCTGGGCTACTATACTGGATAAAGGAATCCTGCAAAAACAGTATTTCATTGCCTCCAGGGACTGATATATTCTCAAAGTTTATTGGAATAGCACAGTACAGATGAAACTTAAAAGTTTTCCCATGCATTTGCATTTTTCTTACTGCTTTTAACCTGGTTACCAGCTGTATAAGAATATCTACTTTGTGCCTTTCTCATATCCCAGGATCCAGGCAGATGTTTGCCTTCAAAAATGATAAAGACTGCTTTATAAATCAAATGTGAGTCAAATTTTTTTGGAGCCATTTTTTTTCTCCCATCCTGTTTCAAGCTGCTACAGGCCTCAGTTTGGAATACACCTAGTTTGGAATACTTCCATCCTTTAAGATCGTACTTGTAAAATTCAGGTGACCTGTCTCAGAACTGTTTGGATGCTAAAGCTGTACAATTCAGTGAAAGGAAGATCTTAATAATATGAGAACCCTGAAACAACTTTATTCATTCATTTAGATAAACTTAAGACTTGTGTTTATGTGTGTGTGGGGGGGATGCCAGTTTGACTATATTTCGAATTCCCTACACCAAGGAACTGCTAGATTGAACTGGAGAAGCAATTCAACTCACTGAAACAAAGACAAATGCAAATTTTGCCAGATAAAGAGAGATAAACTGAACTAAATCTAAAGGTTGGGGGTTTTTTGCACGTTTTTACCTGTAACTGTTTTTGTATTAGTCTGCAATTGACAATTTAATCCTCTAACAAAATGTATCTTAATAAACTTTTTCAATATGCAATGCAATATGTATTTACTCTGAAAACATATGTTTAATGCATATTTTGAGATATTTACACTATTGAGAACTGTAACGTGATGTTCAGAAAAGTGTGACATTTGCATTGTATTCCCATCTGTACATTTGTCCAAGAAATTCTGATTAACTCATTGCCTACAAAAATTCCTAGCATGGCATGGCAGTGTTAAAATATCACAGTTTAACAAGATTTGTACAAAGGAACTTTCTTTGTGGATCAGGCCCTGTATATACTGTAAAAGTGAAGTGCATAGATCAGTGGGAGATAAAGAGGGGGCTATATACGCTCAATAACTTTACATTTTAGATTTGCTTTTATATAAAAAAAACTTTTTAAAACTTCTGCTTCCATCTTTCATTTCAACGGCAAGTCTCAAAAGATAAGAGGCCCCTCGTCCAAGTTTAGAAGGAAAAAAATGAAAAAGGAACTAAAAACACAGCAAAAAAGTGTTGAACAATTCTCTGTGTGAAGAAAACTGTTAACAAATGTCCAGAGCACATCGCAGAAGCTAGGAATGTGCAGCTGGAGATACAGCCTTGTCTCCAAGCAGTATATTCTTAATCTGTGAATTTGGAAAGCAGCACAAGGCTGCACAACAGCTGAAAGTTTTAGCAGCTGATGTGCCAGCTTTCTCTGTCTTTAACTTCGTTAGTTGTTCAGCGTTACAGATGTTCTCCCCATGAATCACACCTGCAAGCCTTAAAACACAATTTTTCTTTTTTCTTTTTAAACAAGCTGGCAGATGTATGTAGCTTGAATACTTATGAAAAAATAAAATGGAAAAACATGCCTTATTCCCACCCCCTGATTTTAGAGAGGGTGGCATTATTCTCCCGGCTGTCTAATACTTGAACAATTTAGATAATTCAGTATTTAATGCAGACAGGCCCCCTTGAGAGATAACATACACATAAGGTGTCCTACAAAGATGACTGTCACCAAGTACAAACTGCATTTAAATTTTTGCTGTGATTGGATCATTGGATCTGTGGTGAATGCTGTCTTAATGTTTGCTTAAACAAACATGGATTTATCCTTTCTATGTATAGCACCGAGGCCGACCTTCAGCACTATATAGAAGGGCGAAACAAGAGGGACAGCAGACTAATTTTGTTGAATTAATCCAGAATTGCTATATGTTTGCATCATCCTTATGTGGGCTCTCAACAACGTACTCTTTCAATATTATCCAAACTAACATTTGAAAATGTACACAGTGCAATAGGCAAAATAATAACTAGATGGATAAATTCTGAATGTTAACTCCATTATAGGAGTTAATTTAAATCCCAAACTCAAGATTTCCAGGGCAACCTTTTGCTTAATTTCAATTCCTCAAAACATATCCAATATATTTCCTATTGGAGATGGACTTTGGACATAAAGCATCATTCTTGGATACATTTTAAATTTGTATTAATGTTTCTAATCACCCCCCAACTTGGTCCCCAGTTAACAGAAATAGCTTGAAAGCACTGTAAATTATGCTGGGATAAAAATACCACAAGCAAACAAATAGCTCTTCCAGAAAGAAACCATCATCTTCACAAGATACGTTTTTAGGGATATAATATCTTTATTAAATCTGTTATGATCAGTGGCACCAAGAAAGTCGACTTTTCCTTGTCAAATACTCATTCCGGCTTTTTTTTTTTTTTAGTTTGCAACAGACACAATTTTTCTGTGTGATCAGAATCCTAATACATCAGAAAGGGGAAGTTCAGCATCCCATTAGCTATTTAACAATTCTTAATATTCCCCAGCTCTGAACCTCATTGGGAAAATGGGGAGGGTGTATATTGCATATTGAACAGGTGACAGCTTCATTACATCCTCTCCTTTTTCATAAGTAAAATAAATAAATAAATCAGGGTTTCAGGTTGCTTGTGTGCTTCTATTTTCTGCAATTCTATTCAAATCAAATATTTTTATTATAGTATTTGGCAAGCTTAGTAAAGTTTAAAGCTGGGTGACCACTGAGAATCCCAATCTATCCAAAATATCTACCATGAGTGAGGAAGCCTTTGAATGATAGGACTTAACCTTTCTTATTTTGTGGGCTGTGACCTCTACAGGGTTGAACAGTGATGTAGATGGAGCTATGACATAGGTGGAAAACACTATGATTTTATTTTTTATTCCTTCGGGGAGAAGACTTTTTCCTACCCTTGTTACAGCCTCAAATCCTCACAGCTCTCAAACTGTCTACTGTGATCTCACCCCATTCCTAAGAGGTCCGTAAAGGGGGCTTGCATAAGCGCACCAGCGTGGCTACCATCCCTGTCTTACTGTCCTCATTTATCTGTACTTACTTCCTTTGTTTATGTTTATACCTATACCTGCTATCTTGTTCGTGTTTGACAAACAAAATAAATAAAAATAAATAAATTTAGGGGCTGTTTACAGTACTGTAGCCAAAGATTACCCACTATTATGTAAACAGGAACATTTCTTTCAAATATGGTTTCTGGCCATCCTAAACATATATAATCTGAGATTTCTTGTAGACTGGGCAAGAAACCTATGGCACCTACTTGAGTTTCCTTGGAAGTTGTGTTGATTGCCATCCTAAAAATGGCTCTGCTTGCCCATTAAAAAATACCACTTTCTTTGCACGAGGAACTCTCTCTGCATGGGGACATTACAATGATTTTTACCTTCCAGAATTCCAGTTGTTTATTGGGAAAAATAACAGCCTAGGAATGGTAGCTTTTGATACTAAAGATATGTTACCCTTTATTTTGACAACTGTGGTCCTTAGCTTTCTGGGAAAAAGAAATAACTCTTAACTGCCAGTTTACATCTGTGGTGTTTCTTTTTTTGTGTGGGTCATCAGAAAGAAACGGAAGGGAGAACCTCTCTATCACCTCATTTTGTTTTATCTACACACCCACCATAGAGACAGATATTCCACCTCTCTTCCTGTTTCCCAAGACTCTGTAATCTACTATAATGGGCTACTTTCTTCCTTGTCCTCATTACCTACCTGAAGAATGAATAACATGAAGCAAAACAGGGCAAAACTGAGTCTTATCGGGAGACTAGATAAGGACACAGCCTTAGCAGAAACAGGCAGCGAAAGCCCCAAGAGAAGAACTTATCTGCCTGAAACAGGAAGTTCTGCTTTATGTCTGTTCAATACATTTTAGGGAGTTAACAATGCGTTTTCGTCTCCTTTTTTTAATGAGGCAAAAGCAACACATGTTCAGTCCTCCTTGCACTGGTTGTAGGCTGTTGGTCTGTTTAAAGACTGGTCAGGAAATGCTATGGAAGCCAGTCTGAAGCCATTTTGTTCTAATTCCTAGTTTGTTTTTTAAATAAAGAACCAGTCTTGAACCATCTCTGATTGGATATCAGCTCTATCGTGTGCAATACTGCATCCCGCACTCCTAACATTTTGGATAAGAAGTTTTATTAAGATTGCTTCTGGAAGAGTAGAGATTTCTCTAAAAAAAAAAAAAAAAGTTAATCATAATTCCTAAGCATGCAAAGAAAGCTGCATCTTTCATATATGCTAAGGAACTGCCCTAAAGCTCTCCCATGCCTCTGCTTCAGGGGTGAGTTCTACTTACCTTCGCTACCGACTCGCAATCGGAGCGCGTAGGTGCATGCACTCATTTTGCTCGCGTGCAGAGCACCCGTGATGACATCCAGGCGGGTAGGCGGAGCCTACCGGTTCTAAGAACCAGATAGAACTGGTAGGAACCCACTACTGCTCTGCTTGCAGGAAAATGCACATCTGTCAATAATTCTTGGATGTGTCTCCCAACTTTTGATTGCGGAAACTGACTTTGTTCTGTCCCCAGAGCTTGGAGACCTTTCCATAAAACCACTGGGACAGATTTATTGGTCCCAACCAGCCAACAACCTTTTAGAAACACAAGTTGTCGTTAATAGAGCATAAACTCAGTCTGTTTTTACTTCTGTTGCTCTCCCTTGCTGTTGTTTATCAATTGTAGGCTGGGAAGTTAAAGGATGTGGCAAGGTGGGACTTTCTAAATGTCTTCGTCTTCCTCACCTGCTGACTAGACCAAAGGTTCTGCCTTTGTGTCCTTCTCCTTTTTGTCTTCCCCAAAGAAGGATGAAGAGATCTTGTTCTTCCTTTTTTTTTTTTTTTTTTGGTCTTCCTGAGTAAGGTTGCCACCAACTCTTTCTAGAAGTCATGGAGAACTTTGGCCATCTTCTATGAATTGTTTGTTTTCACTTCTGAGCAATCCATCTCTATAGGTAGCCCTCGACTTATGACCATAATTGAACCCATCATTTCTGTTGCTAAGTGAGACATTTGTTAAGTGAGCTTTGCTCCACTTTAGGACCTTTCTTGCCACAATTGTTAAGTGAATCAATGCAGTTGTTAAGTTAGTAACATGACTGTTCAGTGAATCTGGTTTTCCCATTGACTTTGCTTGTCAGAAAGTTGCAAAAGGGGATCACGTGACCCTGAGCCATTGCAATAGTCTAAATATAAATAAGTTGCCAAGCATCTGAATTTTGATTAGATGACCGTGGGGATTCTGCAACAATTTTAAGTGTGAAAAACAGCCACAACTCAGTTTTTTCATTGTAACTTTGAACAATCACTAAGCAAATTGTTATAAGTTGAGGACTACCTGTATAGAGAAAAGCAGTGCTATAAAGAGATACCCATTGAAGCCCACAGTATTGAATGTGCCCCCACTATAATTTCGGGTCTCATCTGCACTAAGTTGTGTATTTAAAATGTATATACAGGTAGTCCTTGACTTACAACTGCAATTAGGGCCAGAATTTCTGTTGTTAAGCAAGGTCGTTAAGTGAGTCATGCCTGATTTTAGGACTGTTTTTGCTACGGTTGTTAAGCAAATCACCGCAGCTGTTAAGTGAACTCCATTGATTTGTCAGAAGCCATGTGAGAAGATCACAAATGGCGATCAAATGTTTCTGAGACACTACCGTGAGAAAGCTACGATGATTGTAAGTGCAAGGACCAGTCATAAGCCACTTTTTTCATGGTCATTGTAACTTCAAATGCTAAATGCATGTTGTAAGTTGAGGACTACCTTATTTTGTTTTAACATACAGCGCGGGATGGAAGGCCAGAGATCAGACTTTTCGTTTAGATGTGTGGAGGATCAGAAATTAGCCAGGAAGGGAGTTAATTATGTTTTGCTGGCCCCATTGTGAGTGCCACCTCATTTCTCATAGTCCTCGACTTAACAATAGTTTATTTAGTGACTGTTCGAAGTTACAATGGCACTGAAAAAAGTGACTTATGACCGTTTTTCGCACTTACAACCATTGCAGTATCTCCGTGGGAATGCGATCAAAATTCAGACCCTTGATAACTGACTCATATTTATGACGGCTGCAGGATTCTACTTATCTTCGCTACCGGCTTGCAATGGGAGCATGCGTATCCGCATAGCGTCCGTGATGACGTCCAAGCGGATGGGCCGAGCCTCCCACCGCATTCACTAGAACCGGTAGGAACCCACTTCCGGTCCCAAGGTCATGTGATCCCCTTTTGTGACCTCCTGGCAATGGGGAAAGCCAGATTTACTCAACAACTGTGCTACTAACTGAACAACTGCAGTGATTCACTTAACAAATGTTGCAAAAAAAGGTTGTAAAATGGAGCAAAACTCTATTAACAAACATCTCACTTAATAACAGAAATTTTGGGCTCGATTGTTTTCATCAGTTGAGGACTACCTGTAATTATGATTCGGTCCTCACGAAGCAGTCAATCTCTAGAGTTTCCCCCTAGGAGGTGGAATGCATGATTAGTAGGGGAACCTCTCAGCCATTTTCTGAATGGTGCTAGTTATGTTTCACCTAAACAATTGGGTGAGCAGCTGTATCCTCATTTGCCGACTCCATAAGACTGTTCGACCCATAGGCTCCATATATCCGAACAGCATTTCTTTCTCCATAGACCATCCTTGAATATGCCTGATTAAAATAATATATAGTCAGCCAGCTCTGGATGAACATCTGGACTTTTCCCAGACAGTCTGAGGCACCACCAGGCCTTTTTAACGAACTCCATTTTCTGAATCTATTTTTTCCTCTTTAGCTTCCACCCACATCTCGTTCCAGAGTAAGCTAGTCAACGAATCGTGAGATGCATCAGATTTTGAGTGTTTGCTGGGATCACGCCAACATTCATAAAGTCAGACCGTGCCTGCCTCAATATGACTAACATATGGTCTTAACAAATTTCAACAGCACTGTATATAAAAAGAGAGCTGATCCAGAAACTCGTTCTGTTTTCTGTTTTTTACAATCCATTTTCTCCCCCTTTCTATCTTTCCTAAGGCCCTCAGTATGGCACAAATTGTTCCTAGGATTCGGTTGTCTTTGAAAATGCCAGAATAATGATGATTATTTCTACAAAATAAGAAACTGTTTTCAGATTTATGTCCTTAGCATTTGATTTTTCTGTCATTGTCTCCCAGAAACAGACTCAGTTCAGCATTGTGGTGATTACACAAAATACAGATCCCCCCCCCCCTCATTATGTGAAAAGGAGCTACAATATAGTCTTGGCACAGGTTCTTAAAAAAAGCATTTCCCAGTAATAAAATCCTGCAGCAGTATTTGTAGAAAAGCACTCCATTTCTATTTAAACTTGAACCTTGCATAATTCCAAAAGCTTTAAAAAGGCTGCACTCCAATCCATTTTTACTCAGAAAAGGAACTGTTTTGTGGCAAAATGAATCATAAATGCTGCAGTGACTAGATTAAGTTGTTCAAATCCTGTTTGAGATATATTCTTTTACACTCTCTTGAATAACCGAAGTTACATCTCCGTCTGTACATACCACTACTTCATAAAAGCACTTCTGTTCATTAACTTAAGTCCTGCCAGACAGCCTCGAGTTTTAAAAGCCATCTGTGACTGATAAGAGATGTAAATACTTATCTCTCTTCCTAAGGCCAGTGGATCACAGCCAAATGGTGCATGAAAAGCTTTAAACATGCTACCATCTTGGTTATGATCTGCTGTTACACTGGAAGCGAGATTAATAAGGCAATGTGGCATGTGTGTATGTGTGTGTGCAGGCAAGGGATGTCAAATTATCTTTCCTATTCAGCCTTTAAAAAAAAAATAAAACCTTGGGAAAAAGAAGACCCGTGGTTTGAAGGCAATTGCCAAGCCTCCCTTCCAGGCCCTGTGTTTACTGATAACGACTAATTATACCTGTACAAATACAGTGTGTAAACAGCCCTTGTAAATTAAACAGGCTTCTTTATTTAAGAAAAAGCACATACCAGACTATGTAAAATGGAAAAGTGCCTCCTGTTTTGTCTAATAAATTGAGACAACGAATGTGAGAAAGTTTTCTGTTAATCTGTGATAAGGAACATAGGCATATATCTACATGCATGTCGTGTACACAAATCTACACATTCTTTATGGTGGGATTTGAGATTCATGTAATGTTTATTTGTCACACTTGATTCTGTGCTCTTTTTTTGGTGTCATTAAAATGGAATGCTCATGAGAAATTATAAGCAACTTCTTATGATTCATTTAAGTTGGTCTATTGCTTTGGAAATATCCTACACAAGGAGGGCATTTTTTTCCCCTTGTTCTGATCTAATTTAAGAAACAACTTCCGGTGACATATTTCCTCCTTTTTCTCCTTTCAGGAAGGAAATAGAGACTTAATAAGGGCATTCTTTTCTAAATGAATGAGCTTAAAATTAAGACCAGCATAAGTAGATACCTACAGTACCAATCCTGTCACTTTACTTTCTTGTTTTCTAGAGATTTATTTCTTAGAATTTAGTTCCAGAACAGAAAGTGGTATATATAGTGTGCCTTCCTTCCACTTGTCCCAACAATAAGGATTCTGTGAAATACGTTGGGCTGAGAGTTACTAACTCAATGTTACTAGCAAACTTCCACAGCTGAAGGTGGACTTGAACCTGTGTCTGTCAGGTGCCCTTACATTATTGCCTTGTGGGTGGTGCTTTTGAATCAGTGTTGATTCTTGGCAACTGCCTGGATGAGTCCCTGCAATTTTCTTGGCATTGCCTTCTAGTTAGGTCTGAGAGAGAGGCTAGCCCAGTGGTTCCCAATGTGGGCCCCACGCCCCACAGGGGGGCACTTTGATTTTAATGGGGGCAATTTGAACCTTGTTTAAACCAAGTTCATGGCCCTTTAGGCTTCCTCCACATGAGTAGAGTTCACTTCTTGAGTAAAGTAAAAATTATAATTATATGTCACCCGGGGGGGGGGGGATCAGGATTTTAGAGATGCTTAGGTGGGGCATAGCCAAAAAAAGGTTGGGAACCACTGGGCTAGTCTAAAGTCACCAGTTGACTTCATGACTAAGGTGAAACTAGAACTATGGTATCAGTTGGTTACACCACTACACCGAACTGCATGTTATTATATATATTGTCTTACACTGATGCCTAAATCTATATGCATCGGTCACAGAACAAAAAGAAAGATTGTGTGTGTATATGTAATTGCTTATTTTTCACTCTGCATTTTCACATCGATATTATATCTGGCATAAACTTCTATCTTTATATATTATTTGTTATAGATTTGGAGATGTTGGATTCTGAATAACGTTAGAAGCCAATAACGTTGGCTTCTGTGGGTCTCTTTAATCATTGTATGCTGACCAATGAACTTCTTGGTATCGGAACAATTTGTGAAGTTGGGATATTTATTCCAGAAACTTTTTCTTACACAATTGTTTCAACTTCAGTGATTCTTTTTACTAACATCATGTACAATATTTGTAACTCAAGGCTGAGGATAAATAGCATTGTATATATTCTGTGGTTTGATTTGGTCTTCAAATAGAGAAGAGTTTGTTGAACATGATAACACTTCCTAGAAATGCTGGACACACATGGCCAATTTGCTACTGTTGGCAAACTAGATAGATTTTGATCTTCCTTGCCAAGAGAATTATGTAGACATCTAGGACTTAGTGAAATTTATATTTATTGCTTTATTCAGATGTATTTATATGGCCATCTATCTTGCAAGCAAACTCTCGGTGACTGAGTTGAGAAAAAAAATAAACAGAACCATCACCAAATAAAA
Source organism: Sibynophis collaris (assembly GCA_036250565.1). Lineage (NCBI taxonomy): Eukaryota > Metazoa > Chordata > Lepidosauria > Squamata > Sibynophiidae > Sibynophis > Sibynophis collaris. Next base: position 83,467 of record JANHFK010001698.1, read on the forward strand.
GCAAGAATTACTCAAAATAAAAACTTTAAAATAGCAACAAGGAAATTAACCAATCAACATATTATGGGCTCATCTAATTTCCCAACCCCCATTTGGGAGAAAATAACTAGGTCTTAAGAGGTTTCCAAAAACCCAACAGTATCAGGCCAACCTAACCTCAGATGAGAAGATGCTTCAAAGGACAGGGGCTATGACAGAAAAGGCATGCATTCTGGGTCCTGCAAAATGTCATTTTCTGATTGACAGGACCCAGATAAAGCAAGAGAATGAGGGCTGATATTGGTCCTGATCTTGGTCCTTTATCTCTATTACTTTAGCCTTTAGGAGAGCTCACCTGACAGATAGCCCACAAATTGATAAGATGCATTTAAATTGTATACTGGTGTAGGCTTTCATAGACAGTATCTGTTTCAAGGTTTACCATGTTTCCCCCAAAATAAGACCCTGTCTTATATTTTTTTGAACCCTGAAATAAGTGCTTGGCCTTATTGCCA
>JANHFK010001703.1:90949-102159 GCA_036250565.1 Sibynophis collaris
TTATTATTATTATTATTATTATTATTATTATTATATACTGCTTGTTTGTGTGACGCTAATAATGATATCAACCCCTACTTATCTAGGTGTTGATTGATTGATGGTCAGGAACTTCCTAGAATTTGAGGATTTAGCTTGGTTTTGGACGCTCACATTTCCACAATTGAAACCATGGTTAGGTCTGTCCATCTGTTGTATAATTAAAGATACATTATTGTTTCTTCTGACTGTAAGTTGGTGTTCATGGATGTGCTCAACCAACAGGCATATTTACATAGCACTCAAAACTTTGATAAGACAATAAAAAGCTTAATAGAAAAGAAAAGAAACAAAATAACTCCTTGCTTGCAACCAATGTCCAGAAAACAGAAATTAAACACCAGGATCAACACCAGACAAACACCCCAACAGTATACAGCAGCCTAATCAAGGACACTAACACTGATAGGGCAAGCTACTGTACATAAACAGAGAGCAAATCCTACTCCCTTCCAGCACTGAAGATGTTATCAGTTGGTAATGAAACATCTGCAAGCAAATAACCAAGTCAAAGAGCACCAAGGACCCCACAATTAATCCTAAATATCTAGCCAGGTTTTTTTGTTTTGTTTTGTTTTGTTTTTTGCCAATACTCTTCTGGAGTTGTGTTTTACCTAGAACAATCCTAATCATTATAAATTTTCATTACAGATGATAAATAAAATTTGACATAAACAAATACAAGACAAACAAAGGAGAGGTAGACAAATTTGTACTGTAGGCAGAACAAACTTACCTCTGTGCTTTAGAAAACAAAGAGGTGGATTGGAATATATCTGAAATCCACCTTAGCTTTCATTTCAATTAGCTATGGGATATGCTTTTAACTTTGTAACAAAGACATCAGAAATGACAAGGCATTTAGAAGGCTTCTTTACAAGAACGTATTGATATTTCTTGGCTACTAGCACATTAGGCAAACATTCAAATGAACACTTAGTCATTGTTCTTACAGTGAAATTCTAAGCTGTCCCAGACTTACAGTATACTCCATCAAATAGATAACAACGTAGGAAGAAGCCTCTTTCACTTTTATTATCTGTGGTTCTAATGAAATCCAAATGAGAAAAGCTTTGAATGTGTGCTGACTGAGACAAGGCTGTATACCAGCATTTTTCAAACTTGGAAACTTTAATATGTATGTATTTTAACTTTCAGAATTCTCCAGCCAGCATGGGTAAATATGAATATGTGCTAAATACATTTTGAGGGCAGCTAGTTTGGAAGAAAAATAGCGTGGCTTTAAAAAATACAAGAAGCAGCATTAATAATCTGACTATGCTGATAATATTGCAGAGTGCAAAATACAGCACCACCAGCAGTTCTTGGGACCCAAAGGGTGGCCCATGTAACACCACTGTTCTGCAAGCTGCAGTGGCTTCTGGTTTGCTTCTGGGTGCAATTCAAGGTGTTGGTAATCACCTTTAAACTTTAAAGCCATTCATAGCACACATTCAGGCTACTTGAGGGACTGTCTCATCCCGCTGGGATTGGCCCATCCTACCTGTGCTAGCAGAGGAGACATGCTGCAGGCCCCATCAGCCAGGATATTCTGGGGTCCAGAAAAAGCGTCTTCTCTGGCATCACTCCTGCCCTTTGGAACATCTTGCCCCCACTCACTCCCCAGAATGAAGTTGACTTAAACCAGTGATGGGATTCAACTGGTGTAACAACCAGTTCGCTGATCTAGATCAGTATAGCGCAGGGGTGGGTGGGTCCATCTGATCATCAGAGTCAACTGGTTCGCTCTCAGCTGATCGTCGGAGCTAACAGTTCTCCCAAACTGGTCGATCTGGCTGAATCCCACCCCTGACTTAAACCCTCCTGACCTTTGGGCAAGAGCTTAAAGACCAGGCTCTGCACTTGGTTTGGGGCTCCAAAGGACAGGCTTCATATTGGAAGTGGTCAATAGATTAGTGACAGATCCCACTTCCTTCCTACCCTTTAAAGCTAGGGTTGTTTATTAGATTTTGTATTTCCGTATTTTTGTAGTATTTTATTTATATAGTTTTATCTTTTTAATATTGTAAGTCGCTCAAAGGTCCCCCCCCCATAGTAAGATGGGTGGCCAATACATTTAATAAATAAACAAACAAACATTATTCTGAAAGGTGACAATGCAAATAATCTGCAAGGTCTAGTACCGTTAAGGAGCACAGTTGACAAAATTGATAAAATGGCAACACATTCAGCAACCAGCCTAAGAAATTACAATTAAGTAGTAGGATAGTCTTTGCCTTTTAGGATTATCTATCAAGAGTAAAAGAATTAGCAGTCAAGAAATAGCGGTATTTGGCATGGAAGCAATGCAATCCTTCGAAAAGATATTTTTCAAGCTGCCATTTATCTAGTATATATCTACAAAGATCAGAAGCATGCAGACAATGGTTGTCCCTTCCCTGTACAGAAAAGGAAGATCGATTTTCAAGTACCGGTAGTTTTAATGCCTTTGAACTTTGGGGTTAGAGAAAACTCCTGAGCATAATATGGGTACCTAAGACAGCAAACAAATGGATCAAAAAACAAATCAATACAGAGGTCTCATTCAAAGCACAAATGACCAGGGTCAAATTACCATATTTTAGAAATATGTTGCAAAGACTATATCCATAATGCTGGCAAAGGTCGAAGGGAAGACAAGAAAAGGATGGCTAACAGCAAGGTGGCTGGACTCAGTTATTACAGCCAGAAGTACACCATTGGAGATGTGAAGTGCCACTTTGGGAGGAAGCTCATCCTGGAGAAGCTCTATCTACTTTATGTGGTTAAAATGAGCACCAGCTTGATGCACATAATCAGGCAACCTATCTGCAGCAACTGATGGTGAGAGCAAGTACAGAATTCTTCCAGCCATAGCAATTCTGGCAAGTGATGAACTGGAGCCTCTGAAGCCGATTGTCCATAGTTGATGTAGGATATCAGCATACCTCCTGTATCTCTCAATATAATCATGTGAATTGTCCAGCTGTTTTCTATTCCTATTCTACCTTCAAGTCCAGCAGTGTAGTTTTCTACTTCCCCCCAAAAAAATCAAACGTGCATGTGTGGATCTAATGTAGTAAGAGTTAAGCTGCTGGACTGGAATTTTGTAGGTCCTCAAGTCATGCAAGAGATTTTGGGCCAGTCAATATCTATCAGCCTAATCTACTACACAGGACTGTCACAGAGATAAAATTGGAAGAGGAAATGCTGTTGAGACATCTGATCTTCTAGAGCAGGGGTGTCAAACTCAAGGCTCATGACTGGATCTTATTAGAGCTTAGATCTGACCCATGCATGTAGCCCTCCTGGGCTCCGTTTTCACCAGCAGTGGGCTGCAGAATGTCGAGCTGGCCACGCTCACCCCAGCCATGCCCACTCGCCCTTTCCCCCTGAGGTCAAACACAACCCTGATGCATCCCTTAATGAAAGCAAGTTTGAAACCCCTGTTCTAGAGGAAACTCTAATGCAAATCTAATATATAAATATTTTTTTCTTTGGGGAGAAGATAGATGTAGTTAAAGGGGACACGGTGGCTCAGTGGCTAAGACACTGAGCTTGTCGATCAGAACTGTTGGCAGTTCAGTGGTTTGAATCCCTAGCACTGCATAACGGAGAGAGCTCATGTTACTTGTCCCAGCTTCTGCCAACCTAGCTGTTCGAAAGCATGTAAAAATGCAAGTAGAAAAATAGGGACCACCTTGTTGGGAAGGTAACAGTGTTCCGTGTGCCTTCGGCGTTTAGTCATGCAGGCCACATGACCACGGAATTGTCATCAGACAGCACCGGCTCTTTGGCTTAGAAACAGAGATGAGCACTGCCCCCCAGAGGTGGGAACAACTAGCACGTATATGCGAGGGGAACCTTTATCTTTACCTTTAGATGTAGTTAAGTACCTTTAGTCTGAGGAGATGAGGAAGCAATGGCAGGAATAGAAGTCGATACAAATATAACCATTATAGAGGAAAACTGATGCAAAACCAAACCACTGTCAATTAATAGGAAAAGAACTTGATAAACAACCAACTTCTAATTAATGGTCCCTAATAGCAACTTAATAGTGAAGTAGGGAATCAGGGAGGTCGATCATTCTGATGAGTAACAGAGCAGCATCCAATCTCCGTTCACAATGATAAAAACTATCAGTGAGACTAAAACATGGCTTTATGCTCATCCCATCCCATTCATCTGTTTATTTGTTTTTACCAAGAGGTGATGAATAGTGGCGTGGAACTGTGTCACTCTACCATTTCTATCTATAGTCTCAACAGCCTCAGCTCAACTCTGATGGGTTGGGAGGAAGAAAAGTGCAGCTAGATCACATCAGACTGGGAGAGGCTGTTTTAAAGGAAGTGGAAGAGTCAGTTTAAAGATATTATTAATGTTTTAATGACACAACAATCTTCTTCATTTAAATCTGGATCTTGGTCTCCCAGCAAAGCAAATAAATTGCCATTAAATTTGCCTTACCAAAAGTAAAACACGAAGTTAAATACAAAATAAAGACAGTCCAAATCAATCAGGGGTGCGTTCTCCTTATCTTTGCTACTGGCTTGCAATGGGAGCGCATGCTCGCAACTGGAGTGTGCGGTGCTTCTGCGCATGCGCAGAACGTCCATGATGATGTCTGCATGGGTGGGCGGAGCCTCCCACCGCCGTTACTACCGGTTCTAAGAACCGGACAGAAACAGTAGGAACCAACTACTGAAATCAATGGTATTTTTCAAGAATTAATGCTCAGTAAAATCATCTAAAGCATCTCTAATTTGTGTCTATCCATTCACTATTTAACAATTTGGTGGTTAAACATTTTATAAGATTCCCACTTTGAAGGTGGCTCGAATTATGACTCCTTGGTCAATGTGTATTTGAAATCTGTTTTTTGCTTTATTGATAGCATTTTTATTGTTTTACTTGATTGCTTTTAACTGCTCAGAGTTTGTATATAAAATGGGCAGCCACATCAATTTTCTAAAATTAAAATCTTTGCTAGTTGGCCTTCAGGTAACAGCTAACAAAACAGCATTAATAAGGAAGCAATATCTCAAGATTCGACTCTGTCCTGTACCGTTTTTATTATGGAAAATAACCACAGATATTTCGCAATATCCTGTGTGTTAACTAGTTTGCAATTGTCAGTTGCACGTTGATTATGAAATACAGGATATGATCTAAGGACATTCCAACATTATCCCATAATATTTTAAAATATCACCAATACATCATGTATAAAAGAGAGTGGCCCAAACAAGGAATGTTGTAGATTCCAAAATCAAGCTGCATTAAACTGATCAGCCTTTCATCATGTTCAGTAGCTATTGCCAAATTATGCTTAACATACAAACACAGAAACAAAACCAATTGGCTTCCATTTCCAAAAAATTCTGTGATGGAAGTTTCCCCAATTTCATTAAATATTGTAACTAGAAAAGTTTAGCAGAAAAGTTTACAGGTAATCTCCAGGTTACGAATGTTCCCTTAGCCAAAATTTGAAGTTACGTAATAAGCGCTCCCTAGGGTTTGCAAACAAGGCCCGAAACTACGAATCTAGCAGCACCACGGCAGTTGTTTGCCCTTACGAACAACTGCAGAGGCTCTGCAACATTTGTCCTGCACATTGCTGGTCGAAATGGAGCTTCTGAGGGGTGGATCCACCTCTCAGAAGCCTCGTTTGGGTGTCCAGAGACCTCCCCTGGCCCATTGCTGGCAGAAATGGAGCTTCCAGGGAGCAGATCCAGCCCTCTGAGTCTCCGTTCGGCCCTCCACAGGCCAAAATGGAACGTTGCAGGCCAAAATGGAACTTTCCAGGGCCAGATCTCGAGGACTACTGTATATGTGGTGAATTATTGAATAGGAGACCCCCCCCCCCAAAAAACATCCATAGGTTCTCGAGAAGTTGGAAAAACATCCCGAAGAGGAGCAATGGCCAATCTTTTGCATCGTTGCTGCCAAGAAAGAGACAAGGATGCATCTATATAGCTAGCAACTTGAAAGATATGTTTAGCTACAGTGACATGTAGACTAACTTGTACAACTATATAAAGAAAGATGTATTATAGCATCAAGATATTTAACTTTTTAAAGACACCTCATTTATAATGGAACTAGACACTCAAAAAATTGGAGAATACATAATACCTAAAATGCAATATATATACAAACTAGACTCCAACTACAGGGACAAGTAGGCATGCATTGTACAACAATACAAAGCTTTGACTGTTGTGGATCATAGTCAAAAGTTGAACATTTCTTCACACACAGTATGACCAGGGACCTTGCCTTCTTCCAGAGAGAGAACCCTGCCTTCACCATGCAATTAATGACTGCTTTTATTCTCCAGAGTCTGGGACCTGATATGCGTATGAGTCTTAATATTCCAGAAAGACCATGATTCCCCCACCAGAGTTCAATGGAGAAAGAAGCTCCAAATCTTTGGTTTTTATATCCCATGAGTCAAAAATGAAAGTGAAAAATGTGGATAATGACAACCTGAGAGAACACATAGGTCAAAGTGCAGGTGAAACCATTGAAACAGTAAAGGAATTCATCTTCCCGAGTTCTAAAATGGACCAAAGTGGTGACTGCAGCCCTGAGATTACAAGACGTATAGTGCTTGGAAGAATTGCAATGTCCAGCATGCATAACATCTGGAAGAGTTAAGACATCAGCCTCACAACCAAGTGCAGATTAGTTAAGGCAATAACAGAGACCTACTAACCTGCTGAGCTGAGCATTTTTCTATATTTAATTAACAGTTATGCAGCCAAATTCATAACACAGAAGTTATCAGTGGCTACAATTCTCCTTTCTGTATTACTAAGCAGCCATGGTTTTTAATAACTTTAAAAGAGACCTGGAAATAGTGTTCATGCAAACAGCAGTTCTGAGTTTTTCCATCATGTTTTACTCCATGTTGAACATAGGAGAGACTCTAGCTATGTGTCTGCAGCAAAATGCAGCCAAAAGGACATGCTTCTCCCAGTTTGAAGATATCCACCTACTTGGTAAACTAAGCTGCATTGAAAGTTTTCTTTTTCTTACTGTTGTAGAAAAGATAAAACCTGCATATAGCTGATAGATTTCGGCAGACCTGAAAAAATTTAAGAAGATGATTTGATTTCGGATACTTTATTAAAAGTTCAAAAGAGTAGATGACTCTCCAAAATAGTATGAAAAGTAAAGCATGAAGAGAACATATAGGTGAATGAAAAGTTTAGCTTTTGTTGCTATACTGAATAGGAGGTGAAAGGAAGTGACAACAACAAGTTCCACTGGAATGAGTAGAGAAAGCTTTATGGTTTATATGTTATGGTAGCATAGTAATTCTTCCCCAATCAAGATTTTGGATCAAGTAAGTTTCCATTTTGCCCAAGAGATCATATCATATTAATACATTATCCATTTCAGAGTTATGAAACTTAACTGGACTTTAGAATCTTTCCCAGTTATCAAACTTCAATTGTGAAAGTATCAAAAGAAGTCCAATATTTGAACTGCAAAAACTAAGTGAATATATTTACATTTGAAAAGAGATTTCTAGAAGGCTAAGTTATCTCTCTCTTTTCTCTTTTTTAAAAATTAAAGCTGCCTGTTGGAAATGGCCTCCTCCTCAACAAAGCACACACCTGCAGAAATATTTCAATATGAAAATCCTCATGTATTCAATAATGACAGTTCTTTAAAGATATTTCCTTATAAAAATTGTTACCATCTTCATCAACAAAGGAAACCAACTTATTTCCTACATACCGTGTTTTCCTGTCATTTGGAACACAACATGCTAGATATCACAGGTGTCGAAAACCGAAGCGTACAATTTATTGATATCGCTGTACCAGGAGATGCCATAATCAAAGAAAAAAACTGGAAAAATAATGAAATATCGCAACCTGGCCATCGAAACTACGTGATTAAGGATGAAACATGTAACAGTGATAACCATTGCCATTGTGGCACTTGGTACCATGTCCAAGAATTTCATAATAACACCAGCGGACCTGCAAAAAACTGCGCTACTTGGAACATCATATATTTTGAGAAGGTACTTGGTTGATACCTAGGATGCTGGCAGCAACCCATATCAACCATTAGCACCAGTCAAGGATATTTGTGACACATTTTTAAATGTACAGTTGACTGAGTTTCATGTTTAATGAATATAAGACACAATAATAATAATAGCCAACCTGAAGTGTTGTTAGATGGACATTCACAAGCAATGTAATTTTGCATTAGTTGAAATTTCTAAACATTTCCCAGCAAATATTAAATCTATTTATAACATAGCCTTTTCTAATTCAGGGACATGCATCATAAAGTTGCTAAGTTGTTAAAGTGGTTGAGAAGCAATGAGATGATGAATAATTGCATTTAAAATGTTTATATATCAAGGTTCTACTAATAACTTTTAAGGGAAATTGTACATGGAACAAAAATTGCATGGGAGTACTTAAAAAAATAACCCTTGAAAGAGGTATACAATACTTAAAAGTATTAGTTAATTGCATACACCTGAGTTAGACTGAATTGCATGTCTAGGGGTGACATGATAGGAGTGTTCAAATATCTAAGGACTGCCATAAAGAAGAGGTTTGTCAACCTATTCTCCAAAGCACCTGAAGGCAGGACATGAAGCAATGGATGGAAACTAATAAAAGAAACTAAGGAGAACTTTCCTAACAGTGAGAAAAGTTAAGGAGTATATGGCTTGCTTTCATCACTGGAGGTTTTAAAGAAGATCTTGGACAGCCATTTGTCTGAAATACTATAGGGCACTGATGGCTAACCCTTTTGCCATCACGTGCCAAAAGCGGGGGGAGCGCAGGAGGGTCGCGTGCAGGTGTGCCCACACCTATAATTCAATGCACCCCACCCCCACGCATGTACATGTGCACCCCCTTGCGCTCTACCCACTTTTGGCATGTGATAGTACAGTGGGCCCGGTAGGCCCATTTTTCACCCTCCCCAGGCTCCAGAGGTTTTTTAGGAGCCTGAGGAGGGCAAAAATGGTTATGCCCCACCCCCCTGCAGGCCCTCTGGAAGCCGGAAACAGCCCATTTGTCAACTTCTGGTGGAACCAGAAACCTGGAAACCAGCTGGCCGGCACACGTATGTGAGCTGCAGTTGAGCTGGGACAACGCTTGCATGTGGCTCCGCATGCCACCTGTGGCACCCATGCCATAGGTTCGCCATCACGGCTATAGGGTTTCCTGCTTGAACAGGGTGTTAGACTGAAAGACCTACAAGGTCCCTTCCAAATCTGTTATTTTGTTATTCTGTTCTATTATCTGAATTTACTTCTACGATTATCTATGATCATTGTGGCCATTAACTGGAGTGGCAAGGGACAATAGCACTTGTTATCCTTCATAATAAGAAAGAAGGCTGATTTAAGGCATGGAATTAATCCCAATGTTATTTACGATATCCAACAATGAATAATGGATAAGATTGCATTTTGAGATATCTTATTAAGATAAATTAGTATTTCTGAATGAAAAAAATGTTGGCTGAAGCATAGTTATTAAAACAAAGTTTATTTTTAAGAGCTGAAGAAAACAGAAAATTAATGTTTAATATTTCAAAAATGCTTATTAACATGGCAAGGTATGATGTATATAAGTAGAAAAATTAAACTGCCTTAGAATATAGGATGTATTCCTTAGCATATACTCTGTTTCCCCCAAAATAAGTCATCCCCTGATAATAAGGCCAATCGGGCTTTTGAGCGCATGCAATAAGGCCGAGCGCTTATTTCAGGGTTCAAAAAAATATAAGACAGGGTCTTATTTTCGAAGAAACACGGTAGGATGTATAGGATATAGGATACATATGTATGTGTATTGTTACTCTATTTCCTGTTCTAGATTTTAATTTAGATTCAAATGTGAGGGACTGTGATAATTTACAGCAAGAGAATAAGAGTGAAGATAGCTTTTTGAATAATAATATCTCCTTTAGCCTGAACTATGAACTCTAGAATATTTATCCTATCTACATTTATAGTTTACATATTAAACAATTACATTTCTACTGTAGCTGGCCAGTTAGTAAGCTGGGCAATTGAAGTCCTAGATGACAGCTTCAAAGTGGGTTGAAGTAATCAGATGGATAGAGTTCTATTTGAAACCCCAGGGGCTGCTGAAAGTGAAGGATTATCCTTGCCACCTGTAGTATTTTGTTCCGGTAATCTCATACAAGAAGAAAGTTTTTTAAAAAACACACAACTCATATTTTCAACTTTTACACAGCATTATGTTTTCTAGATATGTCTGTCTTACAATTAATTTACTGCTGGCCTTTGGTTTATTAATTACATTATTAATACAACAGAGCCTTCCCTCTAAAGAACAGAAAGCCATGTTTTGCCAATTTCCCCTTCCCATTGTAGTCCGTATAAGATCCCCAAAACTTTTTTGCAGGATGCCCTTACCTATCTTAGAACAATTTTCAAGGGGACGCAGACTGGGGAAATATTATAATAATGCCTCCTTTTTCTCTTGCAAGTCTTTGCTCAGTCCACAGCCCCTTATATTGACGCAAAGACAGTATGGGCTCAAGCATTATTTCCTACTTTCCTACTTGAAGTGTTCTTTTACTTCTGTCTTTATGCTTTTGTAATTGAAGCCACAGAGGTACTCTGTAATCTTTCAGCGCTTCTTTGTTCATCAATATTTTATAATAGTTAACAATAATCTCTCTTTGCCACACATCTGGGAATGCTTTCGCCAGATAGGCTGCCTTGTAAGCAGTAGAGTCAGAACAAATCTTCATCAATTTTGTAAGTAGAGAAACATTCTTTTTCTTTAAAGCTTTGTGAAACTAGCCAGGAAATTTCTTAAGGATTGCTCTTTTAAGGCTCTTTTAGTCTGGCTTTGTCCTCTAGCAACAAGCCCCTTTTTTATTTAATTTTTTTAAGGTGTTCATTCTTGCAAAATATCTTAAAATTGCAACAACTTTTTATGGCCTTGTTTAATCCGTAGACATTAGAATATAGAATAACAGAGTTGGAAGGGACCTTGGAGGTCTTCTAGTCCAACCCCTTGCCCAGACAGGAAACCCTACACCACTTCAGACAGATGGTTATCCAACATCTTCTTAAAAACTTCCAGAGTTGGAGCATTCACAACTACTGGAGGCAAGTTGTTCCACTGGTTAACTGTTCTAACTGTCAGGAAATTTCTCCTTAG
>JANHFK010001703.1:127375-139205 GCA_036250565.1 Sibynophis collaris
GCAAGTTGTTCCACTGGTTAATTGTTTTAACTGTCAGGAAATTACTCCTTAGTTCTAAGTTGCTTCTCTCCTTGATCTGTTTCCACCCATTGCTTCTTGTTCTACACTCAGGTGCTTTGGAGAATAGCTTGACTCCTTTTTCTTTGTGGCAGCCTCTGAGATATAGGAACAATGCTATCATGTTTCCCCTAGTCCTTCTTTTCATTAAACTAGACATACTCAGATCCTGCAACCGTTCTTCATGTTTTAGCCTCTAGTCCCTTAATCGTCTTTGTTGCTCTTCTCTGCACTCTTTCTAGAGTTTCCACATTTATTTTTACATCGTGGCGACCAAAACTGAATGCAATATTCCAAGTGTGGAAGAGGATGTTTGTTAAAGGGGGATTAAAAAGACAAAATGGATCTTGGAACTTTGGAAAATTATGTTGCTATTTAACTCTATCAAGATGAGAAAACTAGTCCAATTTCTAGTGTGCCCCTTAAAGTTAACCACATTCAAACAAATAACCACAAATAACAACCTTGCTGCCTTTAGGGGTGGGGTGGGGGCACTTCAGAAACTGTCAAAGACTTAGTGTAGTGTAAGAAACTTATTGAACCTCAGTAAACATTCAATCTGCATTTTGTTGTTAGGCAAGAGGTGAAGTCAACTATTGAATGGAATGTTAGGACTGTACGATACTCCAGAAAGTAGGTCAGGGCAGTATAAAGAAGTGGATGGGACCAAGAAAAAAAAACCAAGACCAATTTCAATGTATGTATTAATTTATTAAATATATTGGATATGTTAGCACTTTGTGTATTTCATAATTTTTCCTTTTGTTGCAAAAGTCTCTGCAAATTACACATAAGATTTTGGCAGCCTTGTATGGCTGTGAAATTGAGGTAATAGATTCGGTCGTAAAAAGGGATAAGTATAAGCAGCTATGGATACTGTAGCTGTCAAATAACATGGACAGTGTTCTGCTATGCCTGTCTGTTCATGCATAAAGAAGGGTTGATTGACTCCCATGTCAAAACAGCAGGTGACTTAAATCTATTCTCTTTGAGGTAAGTAAAATTCAAGAGAAGGAATGATTTAAAAAAAACCAACCTTCTGTACTAATGCCAAGGAGGATCAACAGAAGAGAGTAAACAAGGTGTCTGTTTCTTATTAAGAAAATAAAAAGTCAGCTGTTTTAAGAGCTTGTTATGAATTGCTTTTTCTATAAATCCACTCTTCCATGCAACCCAAACACCTTTAGTAAGGCTATAATTATCTACAGTTGCCTAGGCTTCCAAATGTAATAAAACACATCTCTATGTGTAGCCAAAAATATATGATATTAATTTTAAGAAACCTGATCTAAAGCTAAGTGGTTGATAGGAATTCAGGCTAGGGTTAGGGTTAGAAAAAGACTCCAAGACGTAGCAAGCAGTGAGGAAACTAAAAAAGCAATGTTTATTGTCCAGATGTACTTAAAACCTTTCAGAGGTAATTTGGAAGTTGCTTTTCCCAGCTGAAATAGCTACTTCATTGCATTTTAATCTGGTCTTACAATGTGACTTGCAAAATGAAGGAATAGCAACTAAAAAAATAACATAGACATCAGGAAAGCATAGTGAACTTCTAGTTTTTGAAGCAGAATGATCAAATGAGAATTAGAAATAAAATCAACAGTATGCTAGCAAGTATATTATTTAAACTATCAACAATTATTTAAAGAGAAGTATGTCAGAGCCCCTGTTGGGGATGTGGAAGATTAGGAAAATGGAAATATTCAGAATTGTCCAATTCCTCCTAAATTTTCCATTTCCATTTTCTAAGGGAGCTTCGTGTAGCAGATGCTTATTCTTGTACAAATCTGTTAGGCTTCAGAGGGTGTAATACTGGAAGGAATTTGGATTTTAAAAAAAATTGGAAGAAAATTTTGAAATGATACTTGAAGCTTACTTCAGTCCAGAAAAGGTCAAACAAGCAGGATTGTAAAATTACAGAATTTAACCTCCTGCAGAACCCCTTCACTGCAGAAATCCATCATTACAATATCCCTGCCAGATGGCCATTGTTCCTCTGTTTGGACATCTGAAAAATGAGTTTCTATGACCCTCCCATAGTTGTATGACTATACTTTCTATTTTTAAAAAAATCCTGATGCTCAACCAAAACCTCTTTTTGTGAATTTATGCACATTGTTTCTAGTCCCAACTTCTCTACAACTCAAAACAATTCTATCCAACATGGCTGCCTTTCAGATGCTTGTAGACTGCTATCATACTTCCCTTTTCTTCAGATTAAAATATGCAGAGCCTTCAACCATTCCTCTTTTTTTCTTTCTTTCTACACTCCTTATCTTCTTGGTTGATATCATTTGACACGTTCCCTTTTCTCAATAGCCTTCTTAAAACATTGGACCCAAAATTGCATGCAATATTGTGTGTGACCTATCTACTAAGTGTGGTCTATTCCAGTGGGGGCTAAAAATAATTTAACAACCGGTTCTCTGCCCTAATGACCAACTGGGTTAGGCATGGCTGGGTGGTTATGAGACTGGGTGGACAGGCCAACTCGATGTCACTCATATCGAGGGACGCTTCACCTCGCCTGGCCTCTTGGTACCATGGGGATGCTACAATGGTCGTAAGTAGGGAAAACAGTCATGCCACTTTTTTCAGCGCCATTGTAACTTTGAATGGTCACTAAATGAACTGTTGAAAGTCAAAAATACAAAAAACTTATTTGCTTGCAAAAAATACCAATCAATAGATTAGAAATACCTGCAAGATGGAGTTACAAATCAGGCAGGTTGCCCGAGCACCTTGAGGAATTAAAATAGTTAAAATGCAATGATAACTATCAGTGGCCAACTCTTGCTCATAAAGTGAAACCCTTTAGCGGAGAGGTCATTTAAGCTCTCCAAAAAGAGCACACTCAGGAGAAGCAATCCTTAGATCCATTTGCACCACTTAAAGATACCAGCTGGTCTCACTCACCTCACAGGGTGCCCTAAGGAAATCATCCAGATTTAAGGAAAGATCACATGCCCCCCAGAAAGGCAGCAAAAAAAATCAGTGCCAGGCTTCCATCCTGCCTCTTGGAAGAAGTACACCCCAAAAGGACAGTGCCAGAACCACTAAAGCAGGGAATGAAGACCCACTCCTCAGATAGAAAAACAAACCATGAGACAGGAAAAAATTCAAATACAATGCAAATAATTAAATTACAACAGTTTAAATCCTTTTAAAACTAAAGCACAAGCTCATTGCCAGAGCTCACAGCTCAGGCAAACAACAAAGAAAGCAATTAGTGCTAGAATGTAGCAAAGGCGCAAACACAGTACCTGTTGCTTGTTAAACCTATTACCACAACAAATAAACACAGGAACTAGCCAGATTTCTGAACCCTGCTTCTTTTCAAGGACAGAGATGAACCTTTTTCCTTCCAAACAAGCTGAATAGGGAAAATTATCCCATCAATAAACAGGATTAAACGTCACCAAGCACAGAATTAAACGTCACCAAAAACCAGTTTTAAAGCAAAACTCAGAAAGGCCATGTAAACTCACGTTTGAATGTCAATCTTTCTAGCTAGCCACGAAGCCTTGCTGAATGTCACTCATCTTGGTTCCTCGTCATTAAAAGCTTCTTTCCAGCAGCTCTGCTTCATTATTCAATTATTTCTTCAAAGTGCTGACCATTGCATCCTGGCTGGAAGAACTCCAACAGGGGAGTATTTCCTCCCAATAGCAGTGTAAAAAGCTTAAAACAACCCTTCCCCTTTAAGAAAGTCGAGCCCCAGCAAAGTATCGGCAAAGAAAAAAAAACTCTAAAGAAGCTCAGGTGGCAGTAAGTCTAGGCATACTGCCAAGAATGTAATAAAGGTTAATGGAGAGGCAGTTTCTGTAAGCAGGGCAATAAAGATTAGGCTAGAAACAATACCAGAATGTTTCCTTCTAGCTTTCCTTACAGGATTAGCCTTGTAAAGTGAAAAAACCCAAAAGATTTCTTCCAACAACCAGTTCTCCGAACTGCTTAGAAAGTTAACAACAGGTTCTAGCGAATAGGTGCAAACTGATAGAATCCCGCCCTGGTCTATCCAACAGAGAATAGAGAGCAATTGAGAATCCTCTTCAACTAGGAGAGGGATGGAAGGGTGTGTATGAAACTTGGGTGCCAAGAGGAACACATCATGAGATGCAAGAGAACAAAGGGGGAAACTGAGAGAGAGAAATGTTCAAAATGGATAATAAGTGGAGGAAATGGACATGAAGTAAGATGTGCAGAATTTATGTTGATTTGAAAATCAGCGAGATCTTTGACTTCAGGCCTGTAATCTACTCTAAATGTTCTATTCCATTTGCAGAGTAAGATATAGCAATAAGCACCTAGAAGAATGTTTAGAAGATTATATGCTGTGGAATAACTTTTATAGAGGCTTTTACAGTAAGACTCACCTGCTCAGCATTTTTCATAGCTTACTCTTTTATTATGCATTATATATTTTTTTCCTGGCAACTTTTTGGTAACTTTGTAGGTCAAGGTCTTTGTTATTCAAAACTGGGCTCTTTCCAAAGTATGTTGAAATCTTAATCACCAAAGAGATACATCCTTTTGTGATTTTTTTAAAAAAGAACTTTAGTTGGAAGTTTAAAATAGTTTGGCTGCCTTCTATATGCTATCTTTATTTTTCACATTATGGAACACTGAGTAAGAGTGCTTTCTGAATAAATCACCACTCATAATCTCCCTTCCATCATTATGGCTTTCAGATGTGCTGGATTTCATCTTCCAGAATTTCCATCTGGGTTGACCAACAATCTGACTAGGAGTATCTGAGTGAGTCCAGAAAACCTACCTACAGTATGTAGGGTTTCCTGTGACATCACAAACCTGATTCTGCTGTTATAGTTACCAAATAGCATTGGAACACTGCATAAATATTGTAGAAGTGACTTCCAAGTCTGAGTTTAGTTGGAAGATACAGGAATAATGCTATCATTGCTGTTTTTACAGAAGTCTACAGTAAGGGAGCATTTTTGCTTTTAAAGTACTAGAGAAGATAACACTGATCAACTGAAACAGGCTGAGTAACATGTAAGCTCTTGTAATATAATTTGCAGAACTGAAAGATCTAAGTTCTCCATGCTGTAGTAATTGTTATGTAGTATTGTTTGTAACTGCAATGTTTGCTAGACGTAGGCCCAAAGAAATCCTGAATAACTGTTTATAAAGTTCCTACGTGTTGTGATTATTGAACTGGGATTTAACCTTTGATCTTTCTATTGTTATCTCCATTTTATTGGAGATATTTCACAGTAAGTCTGCAGAGGAAGTAAAACTGAGTGAAATTGAGAATTGAGCTTACTCTCTGCATATAAAAGTGAGGATGAGAGAAAAACTTTCTTTTTCCGTACAATTTATACTATGTAACAAATCATGTGCATCAGGGGTCCTTTCCACTTAACCTTCGCTACTAGTTTGCAACAGGAGTGTATTTTCTAAAACTAGCTAATAACACCACTTTTTCTTTGGAGTAGTACCATGAAATTATATATCAATGGAAATATAATTTAATCAGGAATGCAATGCAATAACTTTAAGGAAGGATTTGCTATTAGAATAGCAGTTACAGTATAAAGAAAAAAAGTGACACACGTAGAAAAAGTAGCTATACAAAAATCACCAGTTAATACTTAGTTGGGTAACCTTTAGATGATTTACGGCCTTACAATGTCTTCCCATGGAGTGAACCAAGTAGTTCTGCAGCTATTATAATGTGAAACCAAGATCGAATGATTGCTTCTATTAACTGGGTTTTATTGCTGAGTTGCTTCTGACTAACAAGTTTCTTTAGTCGGCTCCATAGATTTTCGATTGGGTTAAGGTCTGGGCTATTCCCAGGCCATTCCAGCAGTAGAATATCATTATCTTGAAACTCCAAAAAAAAAAGTGGTGTTATTAGCAATCAAACCTGAAAAATACACTTTTCCTAAAAGGTTTCCACAATTTTGGCCACTACCGTATACATCTTTAAATATAATAATTTAGCCAAATTTCTTTATTTCTTTATATCCCACCTATGTTATTTTTATAAATAACTTAAAGCACTGAACATACTCAGTGCACATTCCTTTTCCTCCTATTTTCCACACAACAACCATCCTGTGAGCTGAGTTGGGGCTGAAAGAGAGTGACTGGTCTACTAGAAACCTATCTTCTAGTAGATCAGATTCCTAAGGAGATTCTCAATCATCCTTGTCAGGGGTCCCCAGCCTTTGGGCCACAGTCCATTACTGGGCCGTGGCCTATTCACAACCAGGCTCTGTGAGTGGTGGGCTGGTGTGCATACATACGCATACGTGCAGCTTCATTTGTGGGACCAACGGATGCCAGCACATAGCCCCACTTGTGCGAGCGGTGTGTGTGTGCGCCCGCTGCTCACACAAACGAAACCTCACATATGCGCACATGCACACCTACCCCTCACACGAAACCATCCATTCTTCTCCCCCTCCCCCTGCACCAGGTCACCAATCTGGAAACGATGGGGAACGCTGATCCAGGTCATCGATTTTTCGATGACCTGGATTCCAAATTAAAAATAAATTTTAAAAATTGGAAAAATTTCCTTTGGAAAAAGGTGCTTGAGATATTGGGACAACCATGACCTGGATGATTGAAAATCTCCATAGACATTGTTAGGCAAGGTGGGTATTTAATGAGTTGTGCTAAATTTTATGACTTTTTTTTATCATGGTGGTTCAGAGTATCATTGCAGTTGTTACATGAGTCATGCAATCCTTCAGTAAACCTGCTTTCTCTATTGATTTTGCTTGTTGGAAGGTTGCAAATGTTGATGAACCTGGGCAGTGGTGGGATTCAATTTTTTTTTACTACTTCTGTGGGCTTGGCTTGGTGGGCGTGGCTTGGCAAGGGAAGGATACTGCAAAATCCCCATTCCCTCCCCACTCCTGGGGGAAGGATACTGCAAAATGGCCATTCCCTCCCCACCCCACTAACTTGCTTTCCGGCTCCATTCTCCAGGGCAACAAAAGAAGACCCAGCCGATCAGCTGGGGAGAAGCAATAGACCGACCACGCCGATCAGCTGGGAGGCAGCAAATAGATCGATTGGGTGCCCCAGCCTTACAGGCTAGACCTCCCTGCAGCGCCAGGGGAGTCAAAATGGGGCATGTGGGAACTCCTGGAAGAGGCGGGGTAGGCTGGGGCAGGGCCAACCAGAGGTGGTATTTTGCCAGTTCTCTGAACTACTCAAAATGTCCGCTACTGGTTCACACACACAGAACTGATCTGAACCGGCTGAATACCACCGCTGAACCTGGGTTACTGCAACCACTGTAAATACACACTGGTTGCCAAATGCCCTAATTTTGATCAGGTGATCACAAGGGTGCTGCAATGGTCATAATGAAGGACTAGTTATAAGTAACTCTTCTCAATCCTGTTGTAATTTCAAACAGCCACTAAATAAATAGTTGTAAATTGAGGGCACCTGTATTTTCATTGTTTATAGGTGGGATCAGAATGAACATTGACTGTTTAGAGGACAGGTCCAAACAGTATAAATGTAGAGATTTATTTGTTTGTCTTGCTATCTGCAGTTGAGCTTAGACTTGAATGATTAATTAGTGCTCTTCTACCGGTATGTAAGACAGGATGTAATAGGAACCTGCCTAGGTCTGATTCTTAAGGTTAACTGTATGGATTTTTTCAAGGAATGACTCTTTTGCACACACTGCTCTTTCTAAGAATTAATCCTACAATTATGCACTTCAGTAGTTAGTCAGCAGCATTGTCTGGATATGTGCTGTTAATGACATCACTAAATAGCTATTGCAAAGTTTTTTTGTATGTGTTACTCAGGGTGATTTAAAAGTTCTTTAATTTTACAGTCTGTGCAAAATGTAAGTCCTGAGATCAGGGTGATTTAATGTGACTGCAGTTTGTGCTTGATCACTGGAAGGGAGTTCCATGAAAAAGTATTGACCCCTTTCAGATTTTCCTGAGTGTTTGCATATCTTTGATACTGAATGTTATCAAAGCTTCCTGGGGGTTCTATTGATACATAAAGTGAGCTTGAGAAAAGAAACAGCACTAATGTTTAGGGCTTGTTTATTTTATTTCATAAAGAGAGTCATCCAAGATGTGATATAATAATGCAAAATATATATATTAATAGCTCCTGGTTGTGCCATATTTAGCCATAATAAAGGTCATCACTTAATACGAAGAAATTGAAGTCAAAATATAAGCCTAATAAAACTGAAGCTCTAGGAAAGCTGTAAATAGGTAATCCCCATGACAAAAGAAAGAATAATGAATGTAATACATGAACCTGATCTCTGCCAACCAATGAAAATCAAAATATACATACACAAATGCATGCACACATCTATTTCTGTTCAGGTTAATACGTTTTATTTCACTGGTTTCTAAATAGTTGGATTAATTTAATTTTCAAAAAGCTTCCACATCATAGGAAAATAGCCTGTCCTTTTTAAATAGAAGAATAGCAGAAATATATGATTCTGCTTCTTTTGTTTGCCAAGAAAAACCAGCTCAGGAAACCTGTTAAAACCTTTAAAAAGAGACAGATTTTGAAGAAGAAAATTTTGTGGTTGGAGTGTAACAATAAGAAATACAGAAAGTCCTTGATGTATGACAACAATGGAACCTGGAAGTTAAATTGAAAGTCATTGTCATTGTAAGTAGAGGAACCACATGGCTACACTCGTTTTCATGACCATTTTAATGTCAGCACTAAAGCAACTCACCATGGTCATTAAGTGAATCATGTGGTTGTTAAGCAAACCACATGATCTTTAAGGAAGTCCAGCATACCCAATGGGTGTTCTTTGCTACTTTCTGCTAGAAAACTTAAACATTGCAAGTCACAGTCATGTAACTGTGGAACACTGCAACTGGTTGTAAACCCAAGCCAGTTGTAAAGTGCCCAAAAGGTGATTCACATGATCATGGGATAGAGGCCGGAGTCATAATTTCAAGGATGGGTTGTAAGTAGCTGATGAGCTCCAAATCAAGTACTGAGCTGTCACTCACAGATAATTATTTAGACTTGATTTGGGAAAAGTGAGTTTGTTTAAACGAAATGTGAAAGGTTTGGGGTAAGTTGAATAATTATCTCGGGAGAAGAGTTCAGTTGAGCATTTGGCTGGTTGCTTTTGTTCAGTCACGGCAATAATTTTCTGGATTATTCCCCACAAACATGATATATCATTTGGCTTAGCAGTTGGCCAGTGTTGGTGTGTGATTATGTCAAAGACTTCAGAAACATTTACAATATAGCCTGAGTTTTTGCCATGAACACCCTGAAAAGCACATTTTATATACAGTACATACATATTGTTTGTAGATATACAGAAAGTGTATACTAGATATCTAGCAAGTTGATGGATATGGTTGGAAATATATTTAGGCTGATGCAGATTTAGTGATATTTGAAACAACAACAGCTGTTGAAACACTGCTTAAATTATATCATTTTACTGTGATCAACTTGCATTTATACAAGACTTCTGAATGTTTAAACTTTGTTCATATATTATTTCTGTAAACTTACACACAATATAAACTAAAAGAGTTTTAATTGTTTTTCTATAGACTATTTCAGTTTTTGCCCTATTTTTCCAAGTATATAGCCATTGCAATGAAGCTAATGCATAGCATAATTGAGGTACCATTCATGGCAGACATGCAATTTGTATTGGAGATCAAGTTTTGTTTCAGGGTGTAACACTATAAACCAGTCACTTAATGAGGGATATATTACTTTCCATTTCCATGATTTTTCCCTACTTTGTTGTTGCAATATTGCAAGGAAATTTGATAAAGAACTGAGGACAAATAACAACTCTTATCTGATGTATAAACAGTATGTTATTAGCATTAAAATAAACAAAAGAGAGTTTGTTATAAATCTTACCTTATCATTGTTTTATTTCTGTGGGCAAGAGACAGTAATGTATAAAACGTTTCCTATTGTTATATATTTTGTCTTCTCAAAAGTGGTATATGTTTCTTTAAACGTGTGTTGCTTACTTCCAACACATTGGTCAAATGATAGGCACTAACTCATGGACTATTGTACTTTTATGTAATAGGCTTATTCTGCAGTAAATCACCTTGGGTTAATTTTCTTGGAAATTGTAGTGTAGTACGTAGCAATTTTATTTTGAACTGGTGAAAAACATTTGTCAAAGTTCTTCACTAAAATCATCTGTAAACATAGTTATGACTTAAGAGAACAGAATCTGGAATAAGGAACTGACAAAACGTTTAGACTTTGGGCATTCTCTACCAATTATTTAAAAGTGGCTTCAATTTCAAGTAGTTTCCAAATATTGCACAAGTTTTATTAATCTCAGTGACAGGCTATGTGGCCATATCTTGCAACATTTAGTTGAGAATTCTGAAATCTCACAATACTTTTGTTTAAAAACATCGCAATTAGAAATTAGAATTTACTGTAAATTGCAGTGGATGTCACTGATCCTGCTAATACTTGGTTTTCCATTGCTTTTCTAATTGCTTGCAATTTACCTAGAGTAGAAATAAATATATATAGTTTACAAACAGTGTGAAGGATAACAATTTGTAAGTCTCTATATTGGTATTCTTGTTTAATTAAATATGTTTATAATTGCCATGGATCTCAGGGTAAGATTATAGAGTATCAAGTTTTCAAATGACAGCAAATTATATAGATTTAGCAGATTTAAGAATTTAAGAACTGAGTCACTGGATGATAATATACCAGGTACAATTAACACAAATAAATATAAAGAGATGGGCACTGGAATATTTTCTTGTAATTTTGCATAGAAGCTGAGCTATTGGTGACCAACCAAGAAAACATTTATTTTCTTGGTTTATGGGGTCAAGATGGAAAACTTCATTACAGATCCAAGGTATGGGGAAAGGTAAATTCCATGGGATTGAAAAATAAAATGGCCATTAACAAAGTTTACTAAAGCTTCCCCATTGCTGTTGTAAGGACTTCAACTCCCAGAATCCCTCCACCAGTATGTCCATGGATCTTAAAGCTGCCAAGCTTGAGAAACACTGAGCTGCAATGTTAATATTGTGACAGAGGCTTCAATATTTTTGTTCCTCTTTCACGTGTTGTTTGTATTTTCCTTTTGCTGCTACCATCCTTTTTCTGCAGAGAGATGGACAGGGCATTGGAATTGCATTGAATCAAACTGGGTCAATATTCTGGAATATAGCAAACTCAGCATGATCTATCTTTATTTATGTGGGCTATCTATTTTATTATTCCTCTGTTATATTACTCTGTAATATATGCTAGTTCACTTATTTTTTGTTCACATGCTTCATAATAAAATCCCTTTCAACCCAAATTCAGATATTACCTAACCAATAAATTAATGCTAAGCCTTTGTGTAGAGTAGAAAAGCAGCATATAGAAAAGCTTAACTGAATAAATATGTGTAGTGGTTTATAAAAGGGTAAAACTTCATGAGCCACACTGTCCTTTCCCTTCCCTTTCTCACACTGTTCAAAATCACAGCTGCCTGTTATCTCCTCCTAATGGAAGTTGAACTATTCCAGTGAACTGATTGGTAAGACATTCAGTGCAGCCTTGAAAAGCATGTGTTTACACAGGCTGTAATTATCATAAAAGAATTCACTCCCCTAACCAAATACCTTCCTTGGATGTTTTAAAGAGGTTTCAGTCACATTCTTTTTTTTAAAAATTTGATTTATATGCCTCCCTTCTCCGAAGACTCAGGGTGGCTTACAATGTGCTAAGCAATAGCCTTCATACTTTTGTATATTTATACAAAGTC
>JANHFK010001705.1:114642-132299 GCA_036250565.1 Sibynophis collaris
GCCTGGTGAGATTCGACCCTGCAATAATTGCAGGCATCTGGTGTTAATAGCAGGGTGCTTTAGACCGCTGCGCCACCGCTGCGCCACCATAGGTTCGCCATCACTGCTATATAGGCTCAAGCTACATGGGAAGGCCAAGAATTAATGCTATTGTTTCTGCCCAAAAATATTTACAGTTGTGCTAATATAATGGGAGGATTCTAGACAATAATGCTCCTTTACATGATTTAAATCCCACAGACCTGGCTAAAGTCAGGTCTGACAAAGCAAGCAGCAAAGCAAGAACAGGCTTGGTGTTTTTCTTTCCAAATATGCTTATGATATTGGTTTTGTTCATGAATTTTTTTTCCTGATTTTTCAGAAAGGTATACTACTAGAGTCACTTTGGCAATTGAGACAGTTTAGAAATAAATTAATTAAAAAATAAAGGTTGATAGAGAAATTGAGATTGAAGGTTTTTTTTTATTAATTAGTCCTCAGTTGTTGCAAAATCTTTTAAAGCAGTTAAAAGAAAATTTGCAGAATTGTATTGTCTGTTTCATTGTTAAGGCAAGGCTGATGGGAGTCCCTTTAAACTGTAAAAATTCCCACCATTCCAAGTAACTGGTGGATGAGTATCTAAGTAAGGTTTGTGGGGGGCTGGGGAAAGGCAGGACTACCTCCTTCCCTGTATATATATTTAATAGTGGCAGTTATGCCTCCTTTATCACTCCATCAATGCAAAAATGATGTCTGCAAGCCTGATTTGCTGTACTTGTGTCCTGCCCTTGAGTTGCCTCAGGAAAACCTTTTTTTTGTTTGTTTTAGAAAAAAAGTCCCTCCTTTGTTGTATTTCTTATTGAAATTACGGTGTTTCCCCGAAAATAAGACCCTGTCTTATATTTTCTTGAACCCTGAAATAAGCGCTTGGTCTTATTGCCATGCACTCAAAAGCCTGATTGGGCTCATTATCAGGGGATGTCTTATTTTAGGGGAAACAGGGTAGCATTTGATAAATTTTCTAAGTAACTGATTACTGCCTTCTCTGTAGTTTTGGCTGCATTCTGTGGAGTAATTTACCTGTATGCTCGCTATCAATACTTTAGAGGATATGCGCATTCTGCTGAAAGAAGGTGAGTAATCCTTCTGTGAAATAGAAGTAGATTGTCTTTCAGACAAGTAATTTTGCTGATGTTAAAGCTGGATTTTGTAGCCTTGAGAGCAACAGAAATCCATCTCTTAAATTGTCTGCTTTAGGCTAAGGGCAGGTAACACAGTGTAAGATGTTTTCCAATACAAAAACCATCCCTTGCATAAAACAAATTAGGTCCCCCCCCCCTCCCCTAACTTCCTGTCTCCTAAATAGCCCCCAGGAATATATTAATTTTATATTTAACCCCATGAGCTCTCAAAG
Organism: Sibynophis collaris; assembly: GCA_036250565.1. NCBI lineage: Eukaryota > Metazoa > Chordata > Lepidosauria > Squamata > Sibynophiidae > Sibynophis > Sibynophis collaris. The sequence goes on from JANHFK010001705.1 coordinate 116,036, forward strand.
GGTATAGATTTGACCCAGATTAAGCACTTCATTGATAATTAAGACAAAGAAAATACAGCATCTTGAAACATCTCTTTCCTTCCACATCAGCGGTGGGGAACTATGGACCCTTTATGACTTGTGGACTTCAACTTCCTCAGGAGTTCTTGGAGTTGAAGTCTACAAGTCATAAAGGGGCCATAATTCCCCACCCCTGTTCTACATCATTTCCCCCTTATAATATTTTAAGAAAAGGAAAGAAACCACTAGAAACTGCCTATCCTTCTGCGGTTAGTTCAAGAAGATAAGATATAGAATTGTGCATCTCTAGCACGGGTGGGTTCTACTTACCTTCATTACCAGTTTGCAATGGGAGTGCACATATGCGGCACTTCTGTGCATGCACAGAGCATCGGTGATGACATCCAGGTGGGTGAGCGGAGCCTCCCGCTGTTGTTACTACTGGTTCTAAGAACCGGACAGAACTGGTAGGAACCCACGACTGATCTCTAAATCACCTCAAGGCCATCCCATGTTTGGTGAACTTGGAAAGACGAACGTCTGGACTTGAGAGGTAACATCCGGGGGAGGAAGAATCAAAGCTGAGGATGTGGGTACAGTTTGACTGTTACCATCCTACAACATTAGTAGTTGCAAGTCAGTCAGTTAATTCTGCTAGATGGGCATTTTTTAAACTTTTCCCCAGTAATTCAGCTTGTACCTATAGGGTTTGTCTCTGTCTATTTACCAAGTTACTATGGAAGCTGTTTGTGAGAACACTGACATTACTGTGGCAACAACCAGCCTCAATTAACTCTAGCTGTTGTTGTTTTTTTCCCCTTCCTATTTGCACAGATTGGCCCCCATGTATTTCAGCGCTGGAGTTCTTTTCATTCTTATTGGCTTGTCCATGGTGGGATTACTTGTCCATTTTGTGCAATACTTTTGATTCCTCAAAAGGGATTCATCCCTTTCAACTGACAAAATATTCAATGATTTGCGCCTTATTTTTCAACTTTCATTTCTCCTTTTTCTTCTTAAAATTAAAGCAGTTTTGCACATCAGCCTTTTCAAACTATAATTTACTAGAAATGTATTTTTGTTTTCCTGCTAATGTTCCTATGGCTTTCTCCACGGTAATATTGTTATATCTATTTCTTGTGATTAAAAAAAAATTGTTAAGTTGTAACAGACATACTTACAAAGTAAAATTCTGAATAATACATGAAGCTCTATTAGGCTAGCCTATGATGCTTTGAACAAGGAACAGGAGGCATCGAGAGAGCCAGTCAAGATCTGGATTCAGTGCAGTTGGAATCAAAGTCTTGTATGAAGAAGTTATGCTCATGGGACCCAGTCTACTGGAAGACAACCAGAATTAAATCTGAGTCAAACTAGCTCGAAATGATTGTTTGGAACCATGGATGAAACTGAGGTTCCTTTTAAATAAACCTTATTGGGCTTTTCTCAGAAAAGACACATCCAGTTGCAGGAATGAGGTTATATATGAATAAGTTGATGAAAAGGCTTATTCTTTTACCATCGTTTTCAATTATTAAGCTGATTTTGTCTTCATTATAATTCTAATTGTCTTTCGCCTCACAATCAGGAAGCTGTGAGTTCAATCCAAGGTAGCGACAGATCTTTCTCTCTGTAGGCGCAAAGAGAAAATATCTGCTGTGAGCTCTGCATAGGCATCAGGAAGGGCATCCGGCCATTTAAATGTTCAGCTGTGTTCGGTCGCCCCGACTCCAACCTGACACAAGGATTACAGGGTCATTAAAACAAAACAAAAACGTGTCTTGATTTTATTCTTTTCTCTCTTGTATTCATATTAAAATAGTTAAAAGATTGGGAATATTTTAACTATAGCTCCAACCCACGTACTGGGGTGGATCCAATCTGGTGAGGGAAGAGTTAGGTCTTAGGATACTCTATTATGGAGTGACTTGGGGCTTCCCTATCCTCTTTACTACTATATGAAGTTGGAAGAAGTCATGGGAGTTCACAATGTGGTATAATCAATATACTGATGATCCCCACTTGTACATCTCCATGTTGGGCAAACTGAAGAGCAATTGGATGCCATGACTAAAAAAAGCCTTTGCTTTGCTTAAGCTAATGTGCCAGGGTAATGGAGGTCCTACTGGAAGATTGGCAAAGTAGAAATGAGTAGCAATGTGTGCCAAATTCTATATTTCCATATAATAAGTGCACAGTGAAATGCACTTGAGTATTTAGCACACTATATCAGTTAACTTCAAATTAATGGGAGAACTCTTTCTGTTCTCGGCTGGAATCACCTGATGTAAACAAGGCACTCATTGCCCTCAGTGTGGTCTTTCAAGGATAAGAGAAGATAAAAGATAAACTTCTCCTTGTTCTTGGCAAGGACAGGTGGACATGGTGATAAGATACACCAATCCACCCTGTCCCTTGGCAGAGAGCAGGCATATTGTATATACAGTAGGTGTGATTATTACCTATGAATGATCTACTATATATAAACCAGTCAGAAGCTGTTGTAGAGTAGAACTTTAGAACAGACCTAATCTGGGAGTTAATGTACAGTTGCTGACTTGAAGAAGTTTCTTGACTAACAGAAGGGGGTGCAAGATTTGTCTATCTTAGATATTATTAGTATTATGCTCTTTGTAAGTTGTATTTGATTGTTTTCTCCTTTGTTTTTCATATTGCCTTGGAATAAAACGTTGATTATCCATACTGGTGTCCTTATTGCTTCTGAATCCAACAGGGCAGCCATTTTCCTGCAATAGGATGTACAGGTAATCCTTGGGTTGTGATAGCAGTTAGGACTGGAATTCCTATCACGGAGTGATATGATTGTGAAAGCAATAGCAAACCCAGAGTCTATGTGGGTCATTGAGAGGACTCACATGCCTGAAATTCTAGGCAAGCAATGCTGCAGGAGGATGCTAATGAACATAGGTGGGGTAGCAGGCACTTTGGACTGTGGGTGGGTGGGTAGTGTACTGTGGAATACAATATTCCTGGGATCTCATCCTTTGCAGAAGGACTCTTTAACAGAAAAAAGTGAAAGTGACTTGTGGCCTTCCTTATTGATTTCAGCTTTGACTTTGCTTGTGGGAAGCTGTCAAGGAAGATTGCAAATGAAGATCATGTGGCCATAGCTCATTGCAATACTATAATCATAAGCTGGGCACCTGAGTGCTCAGATTGTGATCATACAATTGGGGGGGAACTTGTGATGGCCAGAACTCCCGATGACGAGACGTAAGTCCCCCTTGTTCAGCGCCATCATAACTGAATGATCACTGAACAGAACTGTCAAAAGCCAATGACCAACTTTAGTGACGATAGCAAATCATATCCTGGTCATCTCTTGTTTAAATTACTGTAATTCACTATTTATGGGGTTGCTCTTGGCTTCAGCAGGTCTAAACTACAGCAGCCCATATTTACGGTATATTGATCAGTCTTATTATGGATCAATCACACCACTGAGTATTTTCTACAAAGGCTATAAGCATGCACAAGCCTCCGATTTACCAAATCACTACCTGCCATTTTCTAAGCTACCTGCTTCTATTTATATTTGCCCTTTCATATCCATTTGAGGCCCAGAAGGTTTTTTAGAAATAAAAGTGATGCTGGAAGATAGCTGTGTATTTCAGAGCATGCCAGTTTCCTATTTCTTTTAATTAAAATAATGTCTTGGAAATATAAAATGTCAGCTGAAACAGAAAGACTAGTGAATGGCCTAAAGATGCCTAGAAGTATATTGACATCCCTCGATGTTAAGCTGGGAATCGTACTTCTAGAACTTTTTGACAAACTGGAGAAATCATTAGATTCAGACAATATTAACAAGAGTTTTAAAAGATATCAAATGTGAAGTTCTCACAAAATATGTTCCAGGTCCTTAAAATCTTACCAAAGAACTGAAAAGTGACCAATCTAAAAGATTAGATAAATTAGAGGCCTGTTAGATTATTTTGCTTAAATTGGTTGAAAAGATTAGTAATTTTCATGTCAACTAGATGTTCTGCAATCCGAGTGGAAAATTTTTCTCATTGCCCAATACAGTTGATGAGATGGGCATTCAATTGGATCCAGCAAGGCTGCTAGTTAAGTAAGATTATGCAAGTTCATGGCCTAGGAAAGATGAAGGTGAATTATAAATTATAAAAACATTTATTAGGGGAAAAACACCTATCTTCTAGTTTATAATGGGTATTTTTAAGGAAGTAAAATGCCCAGTTTTGGTATGCTAATATTCTTCGTATTGCACAGGCACTGGCATGCAGAGGAAATGGCTAAGTTTTGCTTTTAATAGACGTTTTCCCCCTTGCAAAAATATCTCTTGGCTATAGCTATACCTTCATGCAAAAAGACAAATCATTCACATAATTATAATATACCTGCAAAATATTTTCAGTTTGTCAGATTTCTCTGCTTAAGGAAAATGCAGTAAAACACTTTCTACAGTGTACCTTTACATATATATATATATATGTCTGTGAGTGTATGTGTATTCACACACACGCACGCACACACTCTTGAAAAAAACCAAATGTATCCAATAATAAAAAAATACAGCACATGAAAGTAGTATAATGCATTCCAGTGTATAGTTAGAGACATCGGGTTTTTGTTTTAAACTCTAACCCCTATCCTTTGAGAATTGACCTAAAGTTTTCTTCTTTTTTAAAATTCACATCAACCAGTACATTACAGAGAGATGGATTTAAAAGGGTAAACTTTGCACTGATTCCCAAGGCATTAAGAGACCGGAGAGTTTAACATGATCTGTATTTATGAAAGAGCCATGTTCAACCATGGCTGGTTCTTGCATGTTATTTCTTTTTTCTTTTTAATCCCTGCCATCTGTCACTTCTGCCATTTTTAAGAATGGTCCTCCTTTGCACTTTGTTTTCACGTGTGGACATAGCAAAGGTTACTTGAAAGTTTGGAGGTCAAGTATTATTACATCTTGATTCTTTTCCATAAGTGCTCAACTGTCAAGTTTCCCTTTTGTTAGCTTCACATTCCATAAGCCTGCACTTCTAAATGTACCTTTTAATGATACATTCCGGATTAATGTTCAGGGAGGAAGAAAGAAATATAGGAACAACATGGTTCTTACTCAAGAGAACAAAAAACAAACCTTCTACACAGAAAGTTCATCTCTAGAGTCCCTATTTGTTTCTATGTTTGTGTTCTAGCTGCAAAGGCAACTGACTGTAAGGTTAGCCAGCAATGGTGCTTCTTGTAATTGAGTCCCAGCACCTATGTGTAGAAAATTCTTCTCTTCCTCATTTAAGAATGGTAAGAAAACTCCAAGGTTCTCCCAAATTTCACCACTAGATTTTTCTTCCTGTTCTTGGGGCAGGAGGTGCTCTTTACACATCTAGCTTCGCTTCATTAGTAGCCCACTCATTCTGATGCATCTTCACTGTCTTAGAAGAATGGAAGAGCTAGAAAGCCATTGGATATATTACTCCCTGTATCTTCAAAATCAGTCCACTTTTTTCAGGAATATCTGAAAGTACATGAATAACAAAAGAAAACTGATCAGAATTTTAAGCAATCAGCATTTGGGCTTATGAATTATCTCTCTTACAAAAGAGTAAGCTGCATAACAAAACTATTGTCCAAACTACAAGTTATCTCTTTCTGTATGATATGGAAGGATGTCATTGTCTGACAAAGTTATGTGGTTACTGTAAACCCTAAAATAGATCCAAACACTGATTGTTTGCAGAACACATTGAATCATAAATTATGTTTACAAACCACAGTGGTTATGTTCACATAACCACCACTGGCGGGATTCAAATTTTTTTAATAACAGTTCTATGGGCATGGCTTGGTCGGCGTGGCTTGGTGGGCATGGGAGGGAAGGATACTGTAAAATCTCCATTCCCTCCTCACTACAGGGGAAGAATACTGTAAAATCTCCATTTCCTCCCCACTCCAGGGGAAGGTTACTGCAAAATCCCCATTTCCTCCCGATCATCTGGGATTCGGGAGGCAGAGAATAGATGAGGGCAGGGCCAATCAGAGGTGGTATTTACCGGTTCTCCGAACTATTCAAAATTTCTGCTACCTGTTCTCCAGAATTGGTCAGAACCTGCTGAATACCATCTCTAGTATACCTTGCAACAGACATAGGCAAATTGATCAGTTTCACTTTGTCCCAATTTCTCATTTTTCTGTTGCTGGGCTAATTGGGTAAACATTCCCCCCCCCCCCTCCAAAGTTCACATTTTACAAAAGTATGCATTATTGCATTTTCTCAGAACTCTCACATTTTGTTTGCCATGTTTCCTCATGTGTACAGTTTTTCAAAAATTATAATAAGGGATGCTATTTTCGTGAATATTTTCCTGGCTGGGTAAATAGCTTTCCAAACTTCAATGAAGTTTGCATTTGGAAGAAACACTATGGTTTATGCAGTGGTGGGATGAGATTAGCTGGGATTCAAAAGAAACTACCTAATTTTCATCACCATCCCTGCTCTTTAATATGAACCTGTATGTGAACTGTACATAGCATTGTATTATGTGCATCTCTCTATTCAGAATGTATTATAAAAGGAATCTATTTTATACAACATAATTATTCAGTTGCCTACTTAAATTGCCGCGTAGCTGTTTACATGGGCATGACTTCTAGACAGCTCCCAGAAGTCCATTATTTTTGGAACTAGGTTGACAAAACACAATTTCTTTTTTAAATAACCCCGCAGTGAGGGAGGAGGCAGAAAGGCAATCTGGTCACCTGCATAAGTTTTGGATTCAAATTCCCACCAACCATCCTCCCTGCTTTGGCAATGACAAAGAACTGTTGGTGGAGTTGACCAAAATCTGCTTAGGACGATATTATCTAACCCTGAAAGGAAAATGCAGCCATCCCAATGAAATATTCCCTCTCACATTATCTTTCACTGTTTCTTAGATTAATGTGTGACTATAATGGTATGGCTTAAATTCTTGTATTAAATGTAGGACTTCATTCCCTTCATTATGGACTCCTGTTATATGCTGAATTAATTGGAATTCAATATTCTGTTGTTCTCTATTGCCTTAACAAAGGGTAGGAATGAATGCACCTCCAGGAGAAGAAAGATCTAGAGAGAAGGTGCTACTATGAGAAGAGTAGTAGGCCTAATATATGTAAGAAAAGTGTAATTTATTTGGCTAAGAAGAATTCTGAAAAAAGGTAGGCACAGCATGCAAATGAAGTATTTCCTATTAGGACTGTTTCATCCTTTTTGATTTTCTAGAAAGAATAATTAATTTTCCTGGATTAATTGTGGAAATTCACTTCAATTATATGTAAAACAAAGCATTCATATCTAATGGCATTCGTGAGCCTAGACAAACATTTTGGTTGCACAAAGCCATGTTTCTGTGAACCAGGGTTTATCGGTTTCATTCATTAAGCTATGAACCCAGAAGCTGAACTCATAATGTGGCTTAATTTGATGTGTGTGAATCCAAGCACAGAAATAAAAGCAAAGAACAGATTTTGTATTTTATATATATTTTAATCACATCAGAGCCATCTTTTATAGGCTGTTTCCTAGATGTGTTATGTCTGTAATTTTCAGAGTTTGCAGCTAGCATGTATATGGTCTAAGATGTATATGCAGCAGAAAATTCCATCATATCTGGTTTTAACCAAATTAAAGAATGGGGGCTTAGAAATTTGATTGAAGGAAGAACTTCAATACAATGTATTTAAAGGGGTTTTTTTGTTAAGCAAACTCTTATCTACAAATTGGTTTTTTGGAATGGATCAAGCACATTATAGTTTGTTTTAATACGTTCATATTTTAAGGATTGAGGGCAAATTAAACACTAGGTTTTTTAAAGTTAACCAAAAGCAACCAAAGTTCAAATGAATCAATTCTAGTGTTAATTTTCTTCTATTTTCTGTGCTGGGAAAGTAAAAAAAAAATGAAGAAAGAAAGACTCAGTCACGTTAAAAAGGTTCAACCCACTCCTCTCTTGGGAAAACAAAGAAAATTCCAGATTTCACAAGCAGTCCTTAAAAGAAATCTTGTTACTTTATTGCTCATGAAAGACAAAAAGGCAACTGCTTACTGGGATTTGATGTTTATCTCAGCATAGCAAATCAAAGTTTTACTGGGTTCAGAAATGCCAAAGCTGCATATTTTGTAGGGGGAAAAAAGTCAGTGTCTGGAAGTGAAAAACATCTGCATCTAAAACAGGACAATTAACAACAAACCATGAGTGATGCTAACGCTCTTGATCTATTTTTGGTCACCAGCTACGTGATCAGGAAAAGCTAAAAAATTATTGTCTTGTTTAACTCTTTAGGCACATTTGTTTTCAAATTTATGGTTCTGTTTCATCAGAAATATCAAAAGAGATATGCTGTATCACCTACTTTGGCAGTGTTTGTTTGTTTATTTATTGGATCAGCTTTCGTTGAGATTATATATTCTAGCTGATTGGCCCACTTGTTTCAACCCATGTAATGAAAGAAGAGGTATTCAGAGCTTTTAAATGATAGTTGACATAGAAAGGTGACCACAGAATACATAATCAGTATACAGATACATATATTTCAGAATACATATTTCAGAATATATACTCACACACATACAAACACACTTGTGCTAGTTGAACTATTAGGGAGATGTAAGAAATTAATGTGCACTATTTATTCATTTCCTGCCTTTATTATTTTTATGAATAATTCAAGGTCCCAAACACATATTACACTGTTTTCTCCTCCTATTTTCCCCCACAACAACTATCCTGTGAGATGGGCTAGGCTGAGAGAGAGTGACTGGCTCAAAGTCAACAATACGGCTTTCATGCCTAAAGCAGAACTAGAACTCACAGTCACCTGGCATTTAACCTGGTGCCTTAATCACTAGACCAAACTGGCTCTTCAGAGTATTTGCAAGTCAAGATGGCAGCTGAAACTGTGCAATTGATTACCTGTCCTTTTTGAATGCATCAAAAAAGGTGGGGCTTAAATCACATGGTTGCAGCTACCGCTTTGAAGCTATTCCTTCTTTCCCTATTTTGGAAATAAGTTATTCTTTCAAATTTAGCAGTTTACTTTCCATAACAGATGAGATAGAAATACTTTAAATAAATGAGATAGAAATTATATTATAAAAAATAACTTGCATCAATGCATTTATTGAAGAAAAAAAGGGTACATATACATTTTTGTTCACACTTTTTGTGAAAATATATCTCCATGCTAATACCAGAGCATTCTAAGAAAGATATTAGAATGGTTCTTTTCAGTATTCTAAAACTTCCACATACAGTATATAGAAGTATTTCTAAGATCTTGTACATGTTTCTAAAATTCTATCATCTTGTATATATTTCTAATATTCTTTACACAACACATAATTATGCGCTACCAAGACTATGTTGAGTCTTAATGATCACATAATAGATTTTCTTCACAAAAGCCGTATTGTATATACCTCTTTTAACTAGAAAGCATGAAAAAGTTAAAACTTTTAATGAGAAATGTATGTAATCTATTGTATACAAATAAAATTAAGTATTAGGGTGCGTTTCAGCATCAGGATTCTTTTGGAAGCAGTCACTCCATTATTCTTTTAGGAAAATTTTGCAAGCCTTTTATTTGTGTGCTTAAGTACTTTTTTAAAAAAAAGTATAATAACTATAAAAGTATAAAAGTAAATAGCAGTTTGGAAAGCTATCTAATACTGAAGCCACACTATTTGTTTTCATATTCTGTGTATTGAATAGTTGTTTTTTTATTGTCACTGATTTTTTGCCCTATAAAATTATTTTGTTCATTATTTTTATAGCTGTCTCAACTTATTTGTGAAAGTCAAATAAGTGAGTTCTGATCTACAATTTAAAAAAAATCACTCAATTTTCTTTTAGTCTTACTAACTTTTGTTTTAAGCTCATCCTTTTTCAAAACTACTCAGGTGGTTGCATTCTGTTGTAACTTTGAACAGTCACTAAATGAATTGTTGTAAATCAAGGACTACCTGTATGTTTTGAATCCATCTTTCCCTAATCTAAGTCTCTCAGAAGAAACACATACATTTGCTAATTAGAGCTATGTTTTCAATACCTATTATGATTTCCTCTCCCTTTATAGGAAAAGATCAACCTTTATTTTTCTGGAGTGTTTTAATGCACTAAAGCTCTAGTGATCTTAGAGCCAAGATAGGCAGTGCAGAAAAGTATGCTTTCAAGCATATGGCTAAAAGCAAAACTTCAGTTACTATGTATTTTGTTAAAACTGGCATTACCATCCAATCTATTTGAACATTATTTTTCTTTCCCCACCTATTGTCATTTTAAAGTACTCACTAGGGAAACTTTTAACACAGTTAAGGGTACAGTTAAAATGGTGAAATTATTCTGTTCTAAGGCAATAAAGAAAACTAAAGAAATCAGAGCACATTTTTGTCATGGCTACTCCAAGCTTGAGTTATAACTATGCATTTCTAACATTCCAAATGTCACGAGTCCTACTAATTTATGAGGCATTTAAATTTCTTTTGGGAGTTAAGCATTCATTGACACTCACTATTCTAGCCTCGGAGTACATCAGAAACTCTCCCCCTCTCCAGAATAATATCAAATACATAGTGAGAAATGTAACAGACTAAATATCTCAAGAGCAAATACAAATACATCTGCAAATATTAAATATCTTGCCTTCTTTCTTCTTTAAAAACAATATATTAGTTATTCACATCACATCACTGCCACATGAATATGAAAACTAAAATTAATAGTACTGAATTAGAGTTGATGCAAAAGTTCTGTATGTTTCTTTCCCAATGATTCATTCAAGCACTAAGGTAATTGCTTCACTCAATGACCATCAAGTATGAACACGCAAGAAGGGAGTAACCAAATATCAGCATATTGGACATTTTTCTTGCAGATTGGATAGTAGGCAGCACTCATGGACCTATGATTACACTCCTAGGTAAAAAAAGGGAGACACAAAGGTTATTTCAGGTTCTAATTGTTTCCTTTGGTGGAACATTAAATGTTTTTTGAGATTTGTTCCACTGGCATATGATACACTCGAAACATTTTGATGGAATGTATTGAGCAGGGCTGTTTTCTTATGAGTTGAAATAATCTCCCCCTCCTTTCTTCCACATAAGCCTTAGGCAATTCCCTAAAATGAGTTGTGTATGCTTGAGAAGAAATTATTAACATGCAACTTCCAAACTTGGTGTTTTCCTAAAATGTTTGAATTTCAGATTCCATATTTTCAATCACCCTATAGACTGAGTTTGCAATCTAACACATCTTGGAAATATCCTGTTGGGGAGATTGATTTCAAACTAGATGGAGAAGGCAGTGCATATGATTTAAAAAGAGAACATAATCGGCATATAATACATTTGCTTTGGCCTGTAGATTGTGTTGATCTCTCACAAATTTCAGTGGGATTTCCCCCCCATATGTAGGACATCAATTAACATGACAGTAAAGGATTTATTTTAGAGGAACACATTGTCTCACCAGGTATTTCAGGATGTTGTCTAATCCCATTGTGACCAGACAGCTCTTTTATTTCTCGCACAAAAAGTGTCAGATTATTCTAGTGGGGAAAATAATATCTAAACAGATGGGTATTTCCCATTTCCCCTTTTGTCTAATGATGCATTCTGTGTTTGATTTTTAATCTTAAAATAACTTATTACTATTGTACTATCATAAATGATGTTGATTATCTTTGCACAAAGTAGGCACTTTGTACATATCTCAACAGGGCTGAAAAGAGGCTTAAAACTTGCAACATTGAAAATAGGAAAATGAACAGCTCATCAGGGACCTATAGAGAACTTAACAGCACAACACCCACTTTCATTGAGAATTCGAGCCACAGTCTCCCTTCCATTTCTTTCTCAGCCTCTTGCCCCCATCTCTCTCTCCCTGGGCCACACATGTGTTTAATCTTAGGCATGGACGTAAACCTGTCTATCCATTATTTTGCATCCTTCAAGTATTATTATAATCAGGCAAGTTTATTAAGAATTAATGCCCCTTTGTGAACTGAGGGTAATGGAATGGCCACATTTCCTCTCATGCCGGACTGTGATTTACTAATAGGGATTTCAAGGGAAAGGATCATAAAAGAGTGAGACCCCCACCTTTGGATTAATATTTAATCAGGTGTTGAGAGCCTGATGCAGGATTCTGAAGTTGCCAGTGGAAACCTGCCAGGAAAGCAAGAAGGCTCCAGATCTTAAAGGGAGAGAGCTCATTTTTTTAAAAAAGTGGATGGAAATATACAACAGAGTGCATATCTAAGATACTAACTATGATTTCCACAGAACTTCATTTGCGGCTAAAGGAAGCCACCTGAGTTACTTCAGCTAAAGGAATTCATCTTGGAAGACTTTTACAAAACTGTCCAAGATACATCATAGCCTGAGGCAAAGGCAAAAGAGTTCTCCCTCCCATTTTATATTATCAACTCTTCAATGTATTCCAGGCTAGGAAACCAAATTATGAATGTTAATGCTGCCTTTATTAGAAGGTCACAATAATAGAATATTACAAGTTTAAATGCATTTTCCCACCTCCTTTTATTTTAATAAGAACTAGGGAGGGGCTGGTCTGAGACACTTCTTCAAATGACATTTGAGCCCTGGACTCAGGTTTCTTTTATCTGAACATTGTCTTGGTTGCACTCATTCTCATTTCCTCAAGGTTATTTATCCAATCCATAGAAGTGAATAGTATTGGGAATTGAATTTTATTTCAGATATGGAGACTGTAACTTGAGAATAGCTGGCTACATAGCTCAGTGCATGAGGCAGGGGGGGAAGGAGAACCAAAAGCTGTGTGGTACACTCAGTTCTCTCCTACAGAAAAAGGGAATAAGCAAAGGTTTTCAGAAGAAATAGCCAAAGAATTGATTAAATCTATTCTATGTCAAAGTTAGTAAATACAGAAAGATAGTCAATAGGTTAGTCATGATCCAGCTGCACTCTTGAGTTGCTACTTTTGGAGGCTAATTGGTCTTGGTCATTTTAATGACATCTTTCTTGGTCTCTTCTATCCTAAAAATACCTCTAGGTCAGGAGTGTCAAACTCATGGCATCACATGACATATTGGGACTTTTTTCCACTTTGCTAAACTGGATGTGGGCATGGCCAGCATCCAGCCCGCGGGCCAGGAGTTTGACAGCCCTGCTCTAGGTACTAGCTTAACAGTTTATTAGGCTTCCTTGCGCAAGCAGAGGGGGAAAAAAGAGGCAAGTTACATTTGCCAATTGGTGTTATATGAACCACAACTATATGATGAGTTCTGTGAAAGTTAATGTAGAATCAGCTATGCAGCTATTTCAAAATTATGATAAAAAAAAAGGATATCCCATGTATATTACAGATTTGCTTTGGATAATGCTGATCTCAAACAACACTCATTACAATGGGATCACCCCTCCATATATAGGACAATTATTGTAATGATACAAACAGATATATTTTAGAGGAACACATTGCCTTATCAGGTATTTCAGGGTATTATCTAATCCCATTGTGACTAAGGGTATTATCTAATCCCATTCCCAGAAAGCTTCTTTATTTTTCACACACAGAAAGAGTCAGATTATTCTACTGGGCAAAGCAATATCTAAATATATGGGTGATATCCATCTTTTCCCTTTTGTCTAAGGATGCATACTGCGTGATTTTTAAACTTAAAATATCTTATTACTGCTGTAATATCAGAAAGGATATTGGTTGTCCTTGCACAAAGTAGGCATTTTGTACATGGAGTTCAAGATGAAACCATGAGATGCTAGATAGCCCACAAAATTGGGGGGCGGGGTGTGTGCCTTCCCAATCATTTTCTGAAACCAATCCTCAATTTTTTCAGAGTTGCTGTGAAAAATTATTTTCTGAAGCAAAACTATTCTCAGAATAAATTGAACCAACTACAAAAGACAATAACAGACTGACAAATTTAGTGTAGACTCATAGAAATCAAGGGATATTAGTAATGGATAACTAAGTTTTACTGATTTCAACAGCTCTGCTCTATAAATGAATACATCTGGTTCCAATATCATGCATGATAGTCAACAGGCCCATCACATTTTCAAATATTCATAAAATTTCAAATGCATTACCTAGTTATAATTAATACTGTATGTCTTTCCTTAAATTTCCCATAAGTTTTCTTTCTTTGCCAAAAAAAGCCACTGTTTTTCTACCCTCATTTTCAGAATGCCAGGATTTCTTTTGCTGGTTTTTCTGAGAAAGTGTTGCTGTTGTTTTCTGTTTCTGTTTTTTATTCCACAGTTTCTTTGATGGCTAACCCTAGAAGATTTAAAGATCTCTGTAGAGTTCTCTAATGTATTTCTTCCCTGGTGAGAGTGATTTTAAATATAGGAAGCCAGGGTAAATTCAGATTTTTGAAGAGAGGATAGTATAGTGAAAGGCAAGATATTTTATTTTGCAGAAATCCAAGAGCCCTGAATTTTATTCATGGAAATTTGGCTTTGATGCTAGGAAAAAAAGAAATTGGGAAAAAACATTGACTATCAAACTAAATTACAATGATTGATATACATGCAAAGATTTAACTTTGGGTATAAGACTCATGATCATCCTTACAAGAAGGGCCATCATTATTATTATTATCCCCATATAATAGATGGAAGGCTGAAGTTGAGAAAAAAACATTCCTGAATGCTACCTAGTTCTAATTAATTCCATTGCTCAGGCTCTTAACCATTATGCTTATGGTTTTAAATATTTATTATTATTATTATTATTATTATTCATTTGTTCTGCAAGGGATTTTATACATTTCCTGTTACTATTTTGTAAACCACCTGGAATATCAAGAAACACACAGTTACTGTATATATAAATAGCTGCAGTAAACCTGTAGAAAATATTAATTTATATGAGCTTAGACAATTAACTTATCACATGATTACCCTCACACCATTGTAAATTATCACTTAGGTTGCATATAAATTTTAGTTCCACACATTCCATTATTCCATTATTTATTTTCTTATATTTATGAGAATCAAAATACTTGCTACCACTTTGATTATATGTATAACATTCAACAAGAGATAATACTGAATATCAAAGGAATTTAGGATTTTCTAGGTGTTCTTGAACTACAACGATTGCCAGGCATGAACATAACACATTTTCTGAGGTTGGTGTATGTTAACCTCACCTGGCAGGCCACAAGCTCCCTATGCTTCTTATAGAAGAAGAAAAAATATTGTTAGGTGTTGCAGAATGCAAAATATTTCCTTTGTGGCCAGCACAGTGTACAATATTACCATTGGAATACTTTAATTGACTGCTTGGCCTCTTGATAAATGATCTATATTCATCATCCTATATTGATGTCAAAATCCTCATGATATTTCATCCATATTAAAGACATTGAAATGCAATGCAGTTCTGTTGCTGCAGTATTGTAGAGAAATTGCATCCCTGATCAATGGAAAATGTGATATTAAACACACACCCATGCACACTGTTTTTCCTCTTCCAGGTGGACCCACAGAGTTAACATTTAACACATTACTGTGCCATTATAACTTGCTGTTTGACTTCCTACTCCTGTGGTTTCCAGGAAACCAGGCACACATGTGAGTTACAGTTGCTGGTTGAATTGTGGCTGCTAAGATGCTCTCCCAATTGCCCAGTTGCCTCTGTCCCCCAAAGCATATATCATTCACACAGCCATTCAGCAGGGGCAGCCTAGCATGATCCCTCATATATCACCCCAGAGTGCGGTGTCATGATGCTTTAAAGCTGTGTACTGAGTAGTTTGGCTTCGACTGACCTCCTTGTGCATCTGTTCTGCATGTTTTCATGTAGTGCTAAGCCTTATGTGTTTAAAAAAATAAAGCCAATAGAAAGCATCTGTGTGACTAGATGATTGGCTACATATCTTGTGCCAGACTCATACTGTCTTCTAAGTTTAGCTTGTGGTTTAGCACAATATGAGAAAACAATGGTGTATTTTAATTGCTCATGCCGTTTGAAAATATATGCACATTTATGGATTCTTGGGAAAATGTATTGGCATTGAGAAAAATGTTTTCTTGCATATTTGTTTTCCAAGTTTATTGCTATCCAATTTTAGTTTGTATCAACTGGCACTATTGCAACATCATACATTAGCATCTTGTGCTCCTGTAACATTTGGTAGAATTGAAAGCAGTGCTGGATCATTAAAGGAAAGAACCAAAAAAATTATCTGAAATCATATCAGAATTTGTCTTGGTATTAATGCTTTCCAT
>JANHFK010001705.1:165835-176925 GCA_036250565.1 Sibynophis collaris
ATATAAATTTATATATTACACGGGGCATTCCTGAAAAATAACCTTGCATATATGTGTAGGCATAGGGAAATGGACAGCAAAAGTAAAGCAGGAGCTAACTTTGAACAAATAGTGTGAAATCATAGTGAACAAAAATAAGAAGATAACAAAAGTTAGGTGACTCCAGAATCTATTTGTATGATCTTTCTCTAGAAATTTGGCACATTTCAATGAAGGTGGCAAAATTCTTGCTTTGTTCCCCAGGAAATCCAGTAAGTGCTTGTGATTCAGTAGACTTAAGATGTAACTATGTTTTTATCAAATATAACACTAAAATACAAATCCTGGTAATTCTGGTGACATCAATATATTACTATTTCTATAGCCTTCCCCCAAAGCACAGGCTTGGGCAACACAGTTTCCCACCACTGAATTAAGAGGACATGAGCAATAGTGAATTGTCTTGTGTTAGACAGGTCTTTTCACTGTCTATGTTTATACAACATGTTTATTCTGGTTAGGTAAACATCTAACCAATCCTTTGAACAACATACTGTGGTAGATGAGAATTAAGCTTCAATAGGGCTTGATTGCTTACTATTTGTTTGTTTGAAGCTTAATGTGTTGTGTGAACCAGCTCACTCGATTAGTTTACGGCTCAATGTGTTGTGCAAAATTAGAAAATGGGTTAATTCAGTAATCCAGGGTAATCATGTTGCCTGAATGCAGCTACAAAGTTAACCAGTTAGTATTTGCTAGTTTGCTTAAACTGTAGATTTGATTTCTATACCTACCCACTCATACATTGCACCTGGACAATTCAAAAAGGTTAAAACCTACAATATAAACATTTCAAAGCAAAAAAATGGGGATGGTCATGTAGTTCACTGTCATTTCCCCTTTCCTAGTTTAAAGTAGGCTGAACCTTCAAGGTAAAATGTGTGCTGTATTACTGGGTGATGGCCTTTTCCCTTTATGTCATTTTTTTCACAGCTTGCCTATTAGTTACTAGGGCAGCAGGTTCTTTGAATCTCATGAGTATAGCATATCTATACCTGCACACAAGGCAAAGCAAATATGGTTGCAACACGCAACATTATTTTGCAGTTTTGTTGGTTAGCCGTGGACCCCCTACTGATTCGTGGCGTCTGGCAAGACTGAGCAATGCTGGCTGCTGACACCAGGCCGAAGTATATCTTCTTGATCTGACTTAAAGGCTCTGAAATTCCACCCTACTTTCATCTCCCTTCTATCAAAGCTGAAGAAGAGCAATGGATTGAGAAACACAGCCAACCACATACTGGAAAAAAAGTCATATTTTACCAAATATCTTGAAAAGAGAAAAAGAAAAGGAAGGGAGAGAAAAAGAGGGGGAGAGCGAGAATGAAAGGGAAAAACTAAGTTAAATGTATTTAATTCAGTCTCTTAAAACATGGTGAAAATGATATAGTAGTGTTCAGAGACAATGTAGGAAAGTTGAGGCAGACCTTTTGTGCTTTGTTAACCAAATTTCGTCTAGCAAAAACAATAGCAATGAAAAGCCCTTAAAATATCAGGGGATTAGGATCTTAAATTAATTTTTTGGGAGCCTGACTTTGAAATATATCTATTTTCCTTCAGTTAAACAGGAGAAATATGATACGGTATCAAACATCTTCTGACTCTTGGAATGAATGCATCACATGATTCTTTGGTAGTAAATAACCAGTTCTCCAAGTCTGCCTGGTGCTTTTAAAGATTTGTGTAGGTAAGCTTTGCTTCTAATGTTCAAGTTCTTACACTGTCGTATCAGTCTAAGCATGCCCTGGCTTTAAAAAGGAGGTCTAATTCTGTTACCTTGAAATTAAGCTCTCAAGGAACTGGAGTCATGTTCCAGCTCCCTGAAATTTGAACTAATGGCCAGTCACTGATCTTGGTGGCCCAAGTTTTTGACTGCTTCTGAAAGCCAGGTAAGGCTATAATAAAGTTTCCTTTATCTAAGATTTAATAACAAATGAGACGATTGACCTGAAGTGTCTAAATGAGATCTGGCCTGGGGGACCTGAACTTGGCATTTTATAAAATATGCCTACTTGAATTTAAAATATTGTACCAGCTGGGAACACAGGGAACAACTGATGTAGATTGGCTACTTCTAGAAACACTACTCTGCAGATAACAGAATGTGAGGCCCTGAGATGCTTGGTGCTGTATGAAGGTTTGTGGTGAAGTTAAAGTACCTATGTTATTTTATGGTACTAGTGAATTTCCTTTTCTTCCTTTCCTTTCCCTGAGTGCAGAATCAGAGGTGGCTTGAGTGTTCAAAGCCTGAACCAGCGGTGAAATCCCGCTGGTTCTATCCAGTTCTCTGAACTGGTAGCACTGGCGGCGGGAGGCTCCACCCACCACCAGGACATCATTACATCCCTTTTTTAAACATCTGCGCATGTGCAGAAGAGGTACGTGCGCTCATAGCACACACATGCACTCCTGCATGGGACCACACCCGAACGGGTAGCGAAGGTTAGTAGATTTCACTGCTGGCCTTAACCTATCACAAATTATTGATGGCCTAACACAATAATGGCAAACCTATGGCAAGCGTGCCACAGGTGGCACACGAGCCATATCGGTGGGCACACGAGCGTTACCCCTGCTCAGCTGCAGTGCGCATGTGTGTGCTGGCCAACTGATTTTCGGGCCTTCCGGGCCCACTGGAAGTCGGGAAATAGGCTGTTTCCGGCCTCCAGAGGGGTGGGGAAGGCCATTTTCACCCTCCCCAGGTTCCTAGAAAACCTCTGGAGCCTGGAGAGAGTGAAAAACAGGCCTATAAGGCCCACAATGCAATTGCGTGCCAAAAGCGGGAGGGCGTATGGGGGGGAGCATGCACATGCACAGGTGGTGGTGTGCATTGAATTATGAGTGATGAACATTTCCCCTCCACACTTCCCTCCCTTTTGGCACGCAACAGCAAAAAGGTTAGCCATCACTGGCCTAACATGTTTTTTTATTGGTTGGTTGATTTCAGGACAATGGCAATATGATCTGGAGGTGGGGATTGTTATCTAATCATAGTCCAATCACTTTGATACTCTTAGAATTTTCTGCAGCTGCTCCCAGCCAAAAGGAAAAACGATTTATTTGATTGGCTCATCCCAATTGCCTGAGGGACACTGCTGGGTTTCAAAGAGACCATGAGGTTCCTGATCTCCGATGCATAGTTCAACTCAGGAATTAATCACTACTTGGAATGAAAGTTTGAAATGTAGTGGGATAATCTCTGCTCGTGAGTTCTAAGCAAGAAATGTATTTTTCACAGAAATTCCAGGAGAATGAAATGGCTGGATGATGAAATTGGAGGAAAATGAGGAGAAAACCTGACTGAACATGGCTGTAAGAGCCTTTATTAAAAGTTACCTTGTGGTGATAGGAGTGGAAAAACATAACTATTTTCCCACTATTATTGCATTCACAGAAAGCAATCCAGCAATCCTCATTAATGAAAGAACACCCGCAATGCTGCTGTGAAGACTATTTGAGGCATCTGTCAGATGAAATTGATTGGATCATCTCTGAGTTGGACTCCAACTGTGCAGGTCTTATGGAAGGGACTAAGGCATGATGTGACTTGGTTATTTGGGAAAAGTTTGAGCCTATTGGTCTGAAGGGAGAGGAGAAGTTCCTTAGAGCTGTAGCCGTATCCACCTATTAATTACCACCCCACTTCCCAAGAGATGATATGTAGTTAGTTTCATGACAAATCCATCGTTGAGGGAGGCGATGGCCTTAAAGAATCTTAGTTTCTTAAAGAAAACTGTTGCTGCATTCAATGGTATTAGATAATTATCACCCTATCATCAGCTTCAGCTTTTTTGCAAGAAGGTTGTTGATAATGTGATCAGATCTAGGTTCAGAGGCCTCTGACCAAAAAAAAAGGATTATCTGGGCCCTTTTTGGTCAGAATTCAGACCTAGATGTAGTACTGAGGCAGTTTTGATTTTACTTGATAAATTTTAGTAAGATCAAAATTGGGTAGTAATCAAGGACCTCCATGATCTCTCGGTGGCCTTTGTTATTACCATTGGATCTTTCTGGATTGGCTTCAGAATTTGAGAGTGGGGCATAGTGTTGTAGTGGTTCTCCTGCTTTTTCTAAGATGGTTCCAGTTGGTGTTCATGGGAGAAAGAGGTCTAGCTCTAAGCTCCTGCTCTCTAAGACTCCTCATGGCTATACTGTTTACATACTCCTATTTAGCATCTACATAAAGTCATTAGGTGAGAAAATTCATTAGTATGATTATATTCTATTGAGCATCTCTACTTCTAGCTGATCAAGTGAGGATGCCAAGTGAGGATGCCAAGGACCTTTCCCAATACTGGAGATGATAGAGTTCTGAATAGTGGCTATGGAACTTCCATCATGAGTTTTGGATGGACTAGCAACCCCCCAGTTATAACTAGTGTACAACTTGGGGATCTCAAAAATCAAATCTATCTTGTGAAATCATTGCAAGCATTTCTGGAATGGGAGGCCCTGTTCATGGGAAAGTCATTTGTCATTTCGACTATTATATAGTATACATAGAGCTGTCGTTGAAGGTCATTTAGAAATTATAGATTGCAACAGAAGGGATAATCATATGCCTCACTAGTTGCTCTGTAGGGTACTGGAGCCTGGGAACAGATCTCAAGGTTGACCATGCAAAGTCTAAGAAGATGCTGTGAAAGAAACTCTACACCACTGTGACATCCAGCTAAAGGTCCTAGAAGCTGTAGCTACTGACAGACCCCACTGGCAAGTGTTGTGCTACAAAGCCTCCACTAGCTTTAAAGACAGATACAGCCCAAAATTGATAGAAAACTGTGAGCAGCATCACAGAATAACACTCAGAGTTACTACAACAACAAATTTTCAGTGCTCCTGTTGTGCTAGACCAGGGCTGTCAAACTTGCGACCCGCAAGCTAGATGCGTTATGCACTGGCCACACCCATGCCTGGTTTAGTGAAGGGGAAAAAGTTGTGATATATCATGTGATGCTACCATGACACCATGGGTTTGACACCCCTGGGCTAGATCTTGTGCTTCCAGACAGGGGCTGCAGAGTCACCTCTCTATCCACAGATGAACTGCATTATAATTATATCCTATTTGAACAAAAAAGGACTACCACATTCATATTGAAGGACCAATACTGCTGTGTATTAACTTAAAAGAAAAACCCACCCATTTTTGCAAATGTCAGTTTCAGATCAGTTTACCTTATAACTTAAAAAAAAAGGCTGAGGGAAATGGAGTCTTACAGGCCTGAATGTTTATCAGGAAGAGCAAACCAGACATCAAGGGGTTAATCCGCTCCCACTGCCAGCAAAATGACAACAAGCTCTTGCCAACTTTTCCTTTTCCTTTATATAACACTTCCAACCAATGAAGCCTGTATCTCCTAGTAATGCTTTTAATTTGTGTTATGTTGGGGAGAGGCCAAGATTTAATTGAAATCATTATAGCGTCTTTGCCTGAAGTAGCTAGGGGCTTGTAGTAGGACTGGAGGAGGTTAGTTTGGAATAATTAAAAGAAATATATTGGAACCTGAGTGATTCCAGATGCTATATTTGTGAGGGGAAAGGTTGGATTTAATGATAGCTCCTCTTAACTTAAATAGAATTCCTGAATGGCTACTTTTGTATATTGTTATTAAACTCTGCCTTCTTTCTCTCTCACACACACACCTAGGAATTTAGACTTATTTCAATATTCTGAGTGTAAAAGCTGGGGTTTTCACAAGGAATGTCCTTGGCATGGAGAATTTGATCTGGTTCCTGTCATTCATGTTTTGGTAACTTCCAGATTACTTTACTGTAATATATCCTATAGAGGGCTGTCTTTCGAGATAGTTCAGAAATATTGGTAGTATACGATGCTGACTCCTGCTTTTTAGGCAACATAAATCAACACAATTGTATGAGATCCTTACTGGCACAGCTTATTTCATTAGTAATGTGTTTCCAGGCCAAATCCAGAATATTTTCTGAATAATCTCTAAATGGTTGGTGCCTTATCCCAGGAAACCATGGGAATTAAGATGGCAGTGGGGCAAGATGCCAGACTTGGTATCTTGCTCTAAGGATTCCTTAGAAAGGAATACCAGTGTGAAAAAGTCCTTCTATTGTAACCCATAATGTTTTTTTTGCTTTGAGGGTGTTTCAGAGCAAGATTTTAGGATGAGAAACACTTCTAAAGACCAATCCAATCTCCTTAAAGCAAGAAAATGGTATGGTTAATTGCTTTGCAAAGCCCAGATCAACCTTATCCTATAAAGGAGGCCTTCTCTCTAGTGGATGGTTGATGCTTTTGAAAGCCAATGGAGGCCTCCATTAGCTGTTGTTTCCAGTCCATCAGCTGAAGGACAGAATGTACTCAGCCTCATGAGCTGCTAGCCTCAAGGAAAGCGTAGAATTCAGAAATAGTATTGAAATTCCCCAGAGAGAGGAATGAAGAAGATGACATCATTTCATACAACGCTGTCTGAGGTATGGGTTACTGCCTGAGTGTCAAACTCGCCACATCACGTTGCTGTCATGTGACATTTCACGATGTTTTTCCCATTCATGGAGCTGGGGTGGGCATGGCCTGCGCCCAATGCATCTGGCCCATGGGCTGCCAGTTTGACACCCCTGGGATACTGGATGGAGATAAAAATTAATTGAAGAAAGATGACTACCTAACTGTTTTGCATTGACAGGGGTATTGTTTTCTCCTTTTTAGAATACACCACATTCTTGACAAACTGATTCATGTGAATTATCATATTGGATAGTACTGTAGGCCTATTCAAGCTGACTTATGTGAAAGCCAATTACCTGTTGATGCAGGAGGGAGACTCCTCTTCTGCTTCCAGTAATACATCCATCTTTTAATCTGTAGGTGCACCATATGAACAGAAGGCACGGTAGAATACTGTTCCAATAACAAAGAGTGTAAATAATTTTAATTTTCATTCATAGGAGACCATGCTCAAGATATAGGTATCAAAGGATGAAACAGCCCCAGGGAAGCATGATTAGAGGTTGAGAGGGAAACAGCATGACTCCTTCCCTACAATGCACAAACAGAACTTTGGAATTATCTAGATTATATTATTGCATGAAAATTGATATTCATGAATCTTTTCGTTATCCTAGAATCATAAAGTGGGAATGAGTTATTTAGATTATCAAGTTCAACTCCCTGCCTTTTCAGTTCACTCATTCCTTTACAAACTATGCTCATTGTACTCTGAATGTTAGAGAGACAAAGGATGGCAGTATTTTTTTTAAGTTGGCTTGATTCCTTGGGAAAAAATGCAGACAAAACAGATTTCATTTTGCTCCCATTCCATTTCTAAATTCAACTGTAAACTCCCAGAGCAGACTTATTTCACAGCATTAACTTAGCAATGAATGCTAAAGATTTAGGGAATTGAAGCTACACTTGTGACCCCAAGAACATAAGGTGGTTTGGTTTTCAGGAGAATTAGTCTAGCTGGGCTAATGGGTGCCAATAAGGGTTGTAAGCTTTGTGTCAAAGACTTAATCTTTTAATTAACCATTGAGTGAACAGTAGCTTGGGAAACGCAAGAAGTCAGATTCAGGTCAAATGAAGCAGAATAATATCGGGGCTTTGGAGAATTAACATGCTAAGGGAATGCAAAATGAATACTCAACATTTATATAATCAAGTTGGTAATAATATGAAAAAGAGGGAGTGAAATCCAGTTTGGGTGTGTTAAAAGTCACATACTAGGTAGCATTATTTCATTCTTCCAGTTATTGGAAGGTTTTTATTTTAATTTCAACTTTTTCCCATTTATGTTCAGCATGTATTTGTACAACATTGTGTCCCACCAAGCTGAACATTTGCTCACAGTTCATATTGTGCCCTTCAAAGGGCTTTCTGTGATTTTGCGAAGGCTGAAATTTCTCAGGCTTTACTGAATCCATAATATGTGCTATTAAGGATGAAAAGCCTGAATGGAAAAACAGAGGAATGGATAAAGAAACAGGGAAGAAAACATAATTTTCTCTGGTCTCTCCTCATATGACAAAACTATGTTTTGGGGTATTCTTAGATGCTCTTGATGAGATGTATTTACTTTAGTGGACCTATAACTTGTAGGCCTCACTGAAGTTCTAAAATTGATAATGCTACCTTGTAGTTTCACTATACCTTATCAACATTCATTACAGACCTTATGATATGATGATGGCTTTGCAGACACATGATATTTATACCTGAATCTAATGTGGCTCAAAGTGACCTCAGAGTCATTTCTATAGTTGAGGAAGTTTGGAATTGTCGCAGTGAATATTTGCATATTATGGTGAAGGGATTGGAGTGAAGTAAACAATCATTTAAATTTTTCACGGTTTCATTGTTCACAATTCCACATGGAAAAATTAAGATGTGGAATAAATATTTGGGACAACCTTCTCAGAAATGCCTATGGGCTATTGTGTCGTTTTACCTTAATCGCAGAAGGCTTGGTTTACATGTAAATCAGGGGTGAAATCCAGCAGGTTCTAGAGAACTGGTAGCGGAAATGTTGAGTAGTTTGGAGAACCAGTAGCAGAAATTTTGAATAGTTCAGAGAATCAGCAAATGCCACCTCTGGCTGGACCCAGAGTGGGATTGGAATGGAGATTTTGCAGTATCCTTCCCCTGTCACGGCCACCAAGCAGAACCGGTAGTAAAAAAAATGGATTTCACCACTGATGTAAATATTCACTTCATTGAATGAGTATACTTCAGCTATTGGAGCGTGCAATATTGGCAATATGTGGTATTCAAGATGTTGCTGAACTAAAACTTCAAGCTTTACTCAGAATTAGCCAAGTTGACTGAGTCTGCTGGAAATTGTAATTAATCAAATTCATATTTTCTTTTAAATTCCTTTTTTAAAAAAAGGGATTCTTCAGATGTTCCCCACTTAATAAGTGTACCCATGAAGACATCTAGAAAGATTGATAGTGAACTGTGATATGTAGGACTCACTTGAGAAGAAAACCTGGATAAGCCCAAAGAATCAAGTAAATAAAGCTAGGTTAAGCTATATAGGTATTTTCTTTTAAAAGGCCAGATCTGTTTTTAGAGATACTACAAATAAAAATTTCTTATACACTTAGTGTAACAACACTGGTTAAAGTTGATCTCTGCAGAAGAAAGCCCAGCAATAACTACTGGCAATATGATGTGTTTTATTCCAATATACTCTAGTGCAATTTTATATCAAATAGCATTTTAAGTGGCCTAATTTTTGTATGTGTTTTTCTATTGTTTCCTTGGTTTTTTTATAGCTTAAAAAATAAAGAGAAGGTGTTGGCATGCTCTGCTATTCTGTTAATTTCACATGCCTTAAGGGCAAGTGAAGTACTGGTGTTAGAGATGCTAAATTTGCTACCAGTTTTAAACAAATTATATAAAGTCCAATGTTATATGTGCTTAGCCTGTGTTATTTTTGTTCTGAAAGAACAGGTAAATGAACAACTGACACTGCACTAATTAGCTTTGAGGTAGCAAAGTAAAATCACTGGTCCAATCTTCATCTCCTTGGAATCTTTCTGCTCCTCTTTCCAGTTATCTGCCCACTCATATACTGTACATCTTCAACTGCTTGCTGTAGAACAATGAAAGGGATTTAATAAAATGAAGATCTTTCCCCAATTTCATCCATCCGCCTCACTAGATTGAACAGAACGAGTGTGTTATAGCTTCTATCATCTAGGGAATTACATTTGGCTTTTCTGCTGCAGCCCCACTGACCAGAGGTGATATTTAGCAGATTCTGACCAGTTCGGGAGAACCATTAGCTGAAATTTTGAGTAGTTCTGAGAACCGGTAAATACCACCTCTGACTGGCCCTGCCCCCATCTATTCTCTGCTTCCCGAGTCCCAACTGTTGGGAGGAAATGGGAATTTTGCCCTGGAGTGGGGAGGGAATGGGGATTTTACAGTACCCTTCCCGTGCCACGCCCACCAAGCCACACCCACAGAACTGGTAATAAAAATTTTTGAACCCCACCACTGCCCCTGAGTGTGAAACCTTCTCCCCCCGCAAGTGAGGATGGCTTCATCACTTCTAGACTTCCAAAGTTCTCTTAAGAATTGGTTGTGCCAGCAGGCTGAGGGGCCCCAGAGAAGGGATGAACTTGTGAGGTGACTCCATTACTATTAACATCCCTTAATTTTGTTTTAGCTGTTTTTAAAGATTTTAATCTTTTAATTTTTTGTTCTTGGTAATCATTTTAGATATTTATTGTTTTTATCTTGGTGTATATTGCCCACTTGCTTGTGAGATGGATGGCTGTATAAATTGGGGGGGGAATGTAAGAAATGTTTTATTCAATTTAGTGCAGAATGCCTATCTGTTTATCTCTCTCTCTCTCTCTCTCTATCGCTCTATCGCTCTATCTCTCTATCTATCCATCCATTCATCCATCTATTTATCTCTCTCTATCCATCTATCTATCCATCCATCCATCCATCCAGATGCTTAGCTGGAATTTCTGTGCTGAGCTGATGTGATTTCAGACATGACCCTCCTCTATTCTGGGTCCAAAACCAAGCTGCAGAAAACTGGTGGCTTCATCCCCCCCCCCATTGACTTTCATTCAGAGAAAGAACGATAATGTTTTAAAATTTTTGACAGAATTGAAATTTGCAGGCATAAGACTGCCTTTTTGGAGGGATGTAATCTGTCAAGTAGAAGATAAATACGTCAGACGTTTTTTCATCTATGTACTTTTCCATTTCAATTATATTTATTTTAATATTTTTTAGAACTTGGCAGAATGGGATGGAATTTACAAGCATAATTGCCCCTCCTGGGGGATAAAGACACTTGTGATATTTTAAGAAGTCTTGAAAGTTTGAAGCGAGAAGACATTTGGTCTCCTGTTTTGATTTTTGGAACATAGAGAAGATGCTAAAACTTCTGAAAAATAGGTGCAAGGGTTATGGAATTATGGTCAGTCAAAATATCTGAATCTGTTGCTTTGTTTTCTACTCAGTTTATATTTATTTATTTATTCTAATTTCTATACCGCCCTTTTCCTTCGCAGAACTCAGGGCGGTGCACAGTCATTTAAAAAACATAGAT
>JANHFK010001705.1:234409-246948 GCA_036250565.1 Sibynophis collaris
AGAGAGAGAGAGAGAGAGAGAGAGAGAGAGAGAGACTGACTGACTGTGGGGCTCACTGCTCTCCCAATCAGATAAATTGTACAATTATGCTGCTGTTACTTTCATTCCAGTATGCATTGCTGTACTGTCCACATCAGTTGGGAAATGATGTATGCATTATCATTTATTTCTCTCATATTTGAAAATGATGGCTAACCAGAAGAACTGGTGTAGATTACTATATATATCATCAATATTTACAGGATACAGGCCATACAAAATATGTGTAATAAGACACAAATAATCAAGCAAATAAGCAAAGTAGCTGTAGGGGAAGTCTTTAGGAATTTTGAATTTACTTGTTACACACAAGTAACATGTTCACCACCGATAAGGTGTTCTGTGGTGGAAACAATCTCCATCATTAAAGTTTTAGGGAGACATAGTATCAGGGATCTTATTTGATGAGATTGACCTATTTTCCTAATGAGAAAATGGTGGGTGTGATATTTCAAAAAGCACAAAAAATGCATATCTGAACACACACCTGCATCACACATATGGGGAAACTCTTTTTAAAAATACATAGATATTGTTGGGAAAGCTGCTATAGCACAATGTAGCCCTAAATAATTATTAAGTGACAAAAACAATTCAATAACAATAACAAAAAGCCTCTCCTCTTTTGAGATTTGCCATTGAAAGCAAGAAACAATGCAAGAGTTACAAATGGTTTAAACCTTTTTATTTCATTTTGAGGTATAGATTGAAGAGTTAATAGCCAGGGTACAAATGATTAACTGTTGTTTCTCTCCCAAAACTGCAGATATTGACTCTGATGCTAGTTATATTTTTTATCTGGGCCAGCACTGATTCGTTAGGGACTTACTGATACTTTATCTTGATGTTACAACATAGATTAGATATGACTGTTCCTCCTCCATTGTCACTATTTAGTTCTGTCTCAATAAAAAGCTAAGCTATTGTTTTATTTAAGTCAAACTGCAGATGTTTTCGCACATGGCGTTTAATGCAATGCCAGGTTGCATTGCATCTAACTCCCACAGTAAGCTCTGTGCTTATTACATAATCATAAGAAACACAGAGGTATATAGGAACCTGCTGAACTACTTCAGGCTATTTCTTCATCTAGGCTAAACAGCTTTCTCATTGCTTACTACAGCTCAAGCATTTAGAGTAGTGGTAGTGTTATTCTCCAAAATATCCAAAGAGATGGTGTAACTCTTTTGGTATCCTTAGCATATAGTAAATCATTTCTTCAAAGGATTGCAACTGATGGATGATGAAAAGTTTGATTGTTTAGTAAATAGATATTAAATTTTCTCTCTGTGACATTTTTTTAGGACTGGGCCATGTCCACATTACTATTAATCACTTCCTGTTGCAACAGATTTACTTCTGGAAAACTAATGGACTGCCTTCAGAATAGTTGGGTCAATATGGTCTGAAGGAAGAATGGAATGGTCCATGTTCTCCTTAGTATCCAAAACCTTGTATGACCTTATTATTTAGTCAATAAAATGTGATTAACTTTTAATTAAAAAATAGATTCGTGGTGGCTTAAAGGGCCAAAATAAGATCAGCAGGTGCTGACCTAAACAGCACTTGCTGAGTCAAAATTAACATTAATGTTTATATTAAAAATTAATATTTGTGTATCATTTCCATTTATATATTATTTTTCCTTTTTAGATATTCAAGAAGATGTAAATGTAAAGATGAGTAAAAAGACTGAAGCTGTAGGCAAAGAGAGAACCCAAAGGAATTTGAGGTCTTCCGGAGAAATATATTCCTAATAAAGTGCTTTAGTTTTAGCTGAACAGACGCCAGGTTGAGTAAGTAGTTGTTATGTTTAGGTTGGTTCAAGGGTCCAGTTTGACTGAAAGAGAACTGCACAAACATCCATATATATATTGGGATAAACCATATAGCAGATTGCTATGGAAATGCCACTGTTATAGCCATATTGGGATATTTTTTCACTTGTTTAGGAATATATAAATAACCAAAAGTGGATTGGCCAATGTGATTGCACTGAACATTTAAAATGCTTGTCTGAAATTAACTATGAAAACTTGCTTGTATATGTTTCAGGGCCTTTCATGTGTCAGATGAGACCATAGGAAGGAATCATGGAATCCTAAAATGTGAAGAGATTCTAGGAATCATCTAATCCACCCCAGTGGGTGATATCCAGCTAAAAATCTACTTCCTTCTAGTTTAAACCAATTTTTTTAAATCTAGGACCCTGGAAGAATGCTGATGACTTCTTCATCTTGTATAGCTCTTCAGATATAACAAGATAGCTACCATGTCTCAAATAGATTTCCTTTCTCCTAGCTAAACATATTCAGGGTCTTCTACCATTTCCAATATTTTTTTTCTTTCCAAGCCCTTTATTTACTTGGTTCTCCTCTGGGCATACTTCAGTTTTCTAAAACAGACTGCCCAGGACTGGGGGTAAAGTTGCATACAATATTCCAGGTGCAATCTGACCAATACAGAATAGAGAAAAACAATGGTTTCTCTTGGTCTTGCAACTATCTTTCTGTTAATAAAGCCAAGGGTAGCATCTGCCATCTAACTCTCTGTGATGAAAACATCACACTGTTGGCTCCTGCTCAGCTTTTGATTCACTAAGACACTAGATTCCTTTTGCCCAGTATGGCTCCACCAGTATGATTCCTCCCACTCTATGAGCAGGATCATAGCTAAACAGATTTGCAGGAATGCAGCCTAAAGCGGCACTGAAATTGGAGTTTATATGAACCATGAAAGAGAAAATGAATAGTAGTTAGACATGAACAAACAGCTTATAACTTCTAGTACAAAAGAAGCAAACTTTTATGCAATTTCAATATGAAAAAGCAATGTGAGTTAATCTTTATATGGTGGATTCCAAAATCTATTTTTTCTTTTCTAGCCAGACTAGAGAATTTTGCTTGGGGCCCCTTGTCATTTTATTCATATTACTTCTACTCATTAACTTCCAGTGACCCCTATAGTTGCTCTTGTATAAACAAATAAGAAACACTTTTCCATTCAACCTTCAATGAAGAGGCAATGAAACAACAATCCTCTTATGACAGTTGGTGAAAACAGCCAGGCTTTATATGGGCTGTGTGTGCCTAGGCATGTGGGCACAGAGGCCATTCCAAAACCTTTTGCTCTCACTTTCCCATGACTTGAGACTAACTATTCCAACAGTTAAATGAATGATACGTTCCTCTTCATTGTTTAGCTTCAGAATCAAAGTTCCCAACTCATTATAAAAACCATCAAGGCTGTTGCAAAAATGTCCAACTTATCTTGAGAAAACCAATATCCATGTGGGTTTGGGGCTTTGATGGGAAATGTGTAATGTCACTTTTTTTAGACCACAATTCAATTCTCAACATGGCTCATGGATGAGCCACTCAAGAACTGCCTGTGCAGCTGCATTCTGTGCCAGGTGTTGTTTCTGAATTCTCTTTAAGGGTAGCCCCATGTAGAGTGCATTGCAATAGTCCACACAAGGGATGTTCAGGACCTGAGTGAGTGAGTGCAGGAACTCCTAAGCCAAGAAGGGGTACAACTGGTGCACAACACAAAGTTGTGCAAAGGCTCTCCTGGCCACAACTGCCTGCTCTTCAAGCAGGAGTCATGAGTCCAAGAGAACCTCCAAGTTGCACATTGGGTCTGTCTGGGATGGTGCAACCCATCCATCATTAACGATGTTAAAGCCATGGCTCTCAAAGCTCCATCGACCCTGAGCTACTTAATCTTACCAGTGTTCAACCAAAGCCTATTGTCCCCTATCCAGATGTCCATAGATGTCTCTAGGGAATGCAAGAGGCAAGATAGCATCACTTGGGTCACTGGGTGTGAAGATGCAAAGTTGGATATCATCAGCATTCTAATGGTACCTCATCCCATGTTGACAGCTAATTTCACCCAATGGCTTATTGTAAATGTTAAAAATGAGTGGAGAGAGTACCAATGGTACTCCTATGGTATACCACAAAAAAGTGGCCACGGAGTAGACTTCTCACTCCCTATCAACAGCAGAGAAAACCAGTACAAAACTGCATTGCCCAGATCCAAATCCTGTAGCTGGCCCAAAAGGATAGTTAATGATATCGAAGACCATTGAGAATCAAAAAGAGCAAAGATGGATGCACTATCCACATCCTGCTTTTGTCTGAGATCATCAGCAAGTGTGATCAATGCTTTTCTTGTCCCATAGTTAGGCCTGAATTCTGATTAGAAAAGGTTGAGATAATTCATTTCATTCAACACTCTGCCAAGCCACCATCGTTTCTACATCTTCTCTAGAAAGGGAAGATGGGAGACTGAATAAAAACTGTCCATACAGGTAAGATCAAGAGATTTTTTTTTAGGAGAGGGCAAGCCAAGATCTCTTTAAAAGGTCCTAGAAATGTCTCTTCTAAAGAATTCATTATTGCCTGAATACACCTGGCAGTCATCATCCTGGAGGCTTTCACCAACCAGGAGTGGCAGATCTAATTGACGGTGGTTGTACTGACAGCATCGAGATCCCTGTCCATTCTTCAGGTCCAAAAGGTTCGAACAGTTCCCAGATGATTAGGTAAGTCCTTTAGCCAGGCATCTCTAATTCATTTGTGGGTTTCAACTAGGAACAAATCCAAGTGACTTTGTCTGTCAGGTGTTGAACAAATTCCTCTGCATGGTTCTGAAGATGATCACTCAAGATCTCCTCTCTTGAGATGGACTGGGTGATCCTGATCAGGGTTGCCAGGTGAAGCTCTGTGGACACAATAAGGTTGGAGAAATAATGGTATTTCATCACTTTTACTGCCACAAGGTAGGCCTCAATAGAAGCTCTAAGTCATGTCCAATCAGATTCATCCCTCATTTTTCTCTGACTCTTCTCAAAACTTAGCATGAAAACGATCACTTGCCAGGCCACAGGTGTGCCTGCCTCTTCTTCTGTTAAAGAACTCTCCTTCTTTTTCCCATTAGTTGATTGCTTCACTTGGAGACAATATCTTGGGGGAAAAGAAAACAGATTCTCAAAGTTGCTCTTTGAATTTTTAAAAAATTCCAATACTGAAAAACAGGAAAAGCTATTGTAACCAGTCAAAAAGTACTGCTGACATGTAAACACATACTGTATAAGGAAATATGTAAAGAAAAAGAGTACAAAAAAGAGAAAAAAGTGCAGAAAACAATACAATTAAAGAACTATAGTTTTCAAAAACAGAATGCACCCCATGGACATATCTTCATGAGAAATCCAGTATCTGCTCTTTATAATATAAACTCTTTAAACAAATCCCATTCAGTGTAGTTGTAGTTATCTTTATAGGTAAAGTTCTTTTACAATTTAGTCAGAAACACACACACCCCAGAATAATATCGATTTATTGATTGATACAAACACAAGATTGATAGTAATTATTGTGCAGAAGCAAATGGGGTCTATAAATGACCTTAAAAACAAAATATAATTACCTGATTATCAAAAAGTGTGGCTCTTAAATAATAGTGCCATGTTCATTCCTTCTATTTTTGAGTTGTCAAACAACTTTTTTTTTCTTGGCAGCTGGGTGAAAAAGTGGGAGAGGGACACACAAACTCAGTTGCTTATCTGAATGGGAATATGTTATCTTTTCCTCTCTCACACTTCACTGTAGATGGTGGGGGAGGAACCAGAAGAGTTTAAAACTAAACTCACCTTCTGCTGTTGCAATGTTTATTATCTTTGAAATGAGCCGTGGCTTTTTGCAGTCTGCATGTACAGTATACGGGAACAAAGGCTAAACAGTATTATTAGCCAAAAACAAGTATGTTTTCACAGGATTTAAGAGAAAACTATCCATCCTTTAATCTTCAGACAGTTGTTGGATAAAAGAGGGTAGAAGAAAATTGGAAGGGTTTTTATTTTCTCTCTCTCTCTTTTTTTGCTAGGGCTCATAAAAACTTTAAATAGTATGTTAAATAGTCTGATTTCTTGAAAGTTTACATTACAATAAACTCCTCTACATTCATTGTAATTCATCACAGGATTTGAAGATTTATAGAGACACCTGGCTGGAAAGAGACAGTATTAGTGAGTTGTTAAAATAAGACAGATAGATAGCCAGACAAACAGATGACAGAACCCATGTACTGAAAGAGGGAAGGAAAAAAAAAAGGCAGAATGGTAATCCATTTTAGGATGATAATGGTTCTAAGGAGAAGTTTAAACAAGAAAACAAATGAAGTAGCTTCTTGCTGCTCTTCCACCTTAGATGAGAGCACATTTAACCACTAAGGGGAAAAAAAACCTAGGGAAAATCAGATAGGAACAGTTTATCTAACTGTTTTGAGAAGAATCAGCCTATCTGACTAGGAGCAAGTTAGAACAGAAACAGAACAGAAACACCTAAAGGGCCACAACAGTGTTTAAAATAACTACGGTAGTTATTATGGGAAAGACTATAGGAAAAACTGTAGGAAAGTCTATAGTAGTGTAGCAGTTGACCAAACATCAACAAATTGACAAACCTGGACAAATGTGTCAACATTCAGTCTTTGAATTGCCTTTTGCAGGCATAAAAGTAAGACAAGTCTCAATTTGTTGTTTGAAAATTGAGACTTGTATATATGGAATCATATAATATTATTGTTGTTTTTGTTTTTCTTTCCTTGTTAGTTTGCTTTATTTGTAGTCATATATATATGACTAGGGGTACAAATAGAGTATAATAAGGAAGTAAAATTCACTGACCAAAAATTATCTTTGGTACCACCCATCTGTCCTTACATGACACTCTTAGATTATATCAAACCTAACAGTGAGCAAGCTGTCCTATACATTTTACCAAGATGAACTCAATTTTTTAGTGAGAGTATGAACATTACCCTCACTTTGAATTGGTTTTCTGACATCTTTTCATAATGCCATCTGAGCTTAAATAAAAGAAATCTTACCAATGTACTTAAATACCCAAAACACTGACTAGCTTCCAAATCTTACCAGTTAAGATTGTCAATTATCATTGAATTTAATCCTGCAGATTTCCCCTAACCAATATGTCCATGTAACATACTGCATTTCCTGTAATATTTTTTTTTACCTTTTTCCAGAAGCTCAAGGCTAGCATACTGTACATAGTATTCTTTTCCTCACTGATATTTGTGTGCACTAAGATTGGCTAAATACATAAAGTGATCTCTAATAGAGAAAGAAGTACAGATTTAATCAGTGCTTTGATTGGAGACAATCGGAAAATCTAAGGATTGTAGGCTAGAGTAGGAAAATCAAAAGACCAATGGCAGAGATGGCACAATGTCAAATGCTACTGGGTTGGGAAACAAAAGATGTCCATGAAGCCACCAACTTTATTTTTATACATGGCAGAAGTTTAGCCTTCATCTTAGTGATAATCCAGTTTTGAAACCCTTCCTTCCTTCCTTCCCTCCCTCCTTCCCTCCTTCCTTTCTTCCTCCCTCCCTCTCCACTGTTTAGAGCTGCTTTTAACAACAGGCGTAGTTCTTTTTCTTTTTAGGAGGATAGTCAATAATTTTTTCCAGTTACTTGCTCTTGATGTAGAGTTGTCCCCAATGCATCAGGTTTAAAAGAAGAGCACTTTGAAATACAGTAGCATATGTGCTCTGACACATACATTCACACAACAGACAGATGCTGCTACATGCTGCCTATTAATCATTTATCAGGCAAGAATGCAATACAAATCCATCCTTTTTACTTATTCAGACCATTGTGGATTCAAGGGCCCACCTAGACCCACTTTATAGGCTATGACAAGCAAGATAAGATAAGCATTTTGGATTGTTTTGTTGGGTTTTGCCTAATTGTGTCAGCACTTTAGTTAACTCCTTGATGCCAAATATCATTTGCTTTCTGCATCATGGAAATATGCTTAGCAGATGAGATTGGTCCATTCTCATTATGTTTTGGTGCCCTTTGCCAAAGGAATCATTTACTTCTGCAAAAAAAGACCCTGAAATAAGTTGCCATTCATTTCCTTAATGAATGCTGATCCCCACTTTTTAAAGAAGACTATGAAATAATGTTTCTTTGACAAAGTATTGTTGGTGCAAAAAATGACCTAGACCAGTAGGTTGCTGATCTTGGGATTTAATTATTCTTGATTGAATAATTACAGTAGAACTTAAACAAAGGTAAATATCATTTGGCTCCTATCAACAAAGTAGCCAAGGCCAATCTTGCTTAACATTTGAGAAATGTTTGAGGGTACTTCCACCAGCAAAGGCTAACTAAAGTTTCTAGGGTTTCTTTTGCATGATATAGTCCTTCAATATAGTTTAAATCATCTAGTAAAGTAACAATATTCTGTAAAAAGTGAAACCTCACTTCAGAATTTGAGCAAAAGTAAATCCCAGTGTTTCAGTGTAAACTGAACAATTGTTCCATTTATGGGAAATCTTACTAGAGGGAGTTGAACAAATAGTTTTATGTACAGTTTTCCCATGTTCCATGAAGGCTTGGGTGGAATTTTTGCATCCATTAGTACTTGGGTGTATTGCACTTACTGATTTGAGAAGGTTGAAAGGTGTTCAAGAATTATATCTTTAAACTTACCGTGTATTCACTCTTGCTAGTTTGCATAGATACTTGGAGTGTTGCAGCACTCCAGTTGCAGCACTGTATTCCAGAATCTGGAATTACAAAACAAGCAGTCTTTTTTTTTCTCCAACCTTATCTCTTATCTGGTTCAGGATAATGATAGCAACAGAAGGAGGTGGTTATTGCTGTTCTTATCATAATTATTATTTTCAGATAATTGTTCGTTGCTTTGTGGAGATAGTTGAACAGCATAGTAAGAAAATCCCAAGCATCTTGGTATCTGTGATACGTAGAGCTCCTGAATTCCAAAGGATTTGGAATCTAGGAAGACTTTGTTTCTCCTACATATGTCGAATTGAGATAATGTTAATGCAGCATTTACATGTTCCGATGGAGAGAAAGAGACAGAGAAAAAGAGAGAGTAAAAAAAATACAATATGAATGCATTTATGCAAACTTTTTATAGATATCAACTAAGACACTATCACTTCTTCTGTTATATTGTAACCACCAGTGTAGATTGCAATATTTATATTCACTTTATGTGGATAATTTCTCTCTTCCAGTACAAAGCTTCAACTGGTATTTCCAATTTGGAAACGCAATTCCTCCTAGAAACAGAACAGAGGGTTCAGAAGACAATAAAAAGGGTTTGAGATGTAAGGACCACAGGATGGTCAAAAGAAAGCTTAAGCCCTTATTGGTTGGAGACATACAGAAGAGCCCTTCATCCTGTAATGAATAGACAATGGCTAGAATGATGACCACAGGATGGCAATGCTTTGGTAGCCTCTTTTCTTCTCTTCCCTGTCTTGATGTTTACTGGCATAATATGCCTTCTTACGTTGATCCCTTGAGAAATGTCTAAATTTTATCCTTGCAGCCATGCTTTCTTCTCATGCTAAAAAGCACAGATATTGTACATTTTAGAATAGGAGATAGATATATTCATAAGTCTTCATGAATGCACCAGCACCTTTGTTCACATAATTTTGAAATAAGGGGTGTTTGGTGAATGTTTAAGGGAGTTTGATCTGACAAGGAAAAGAGACAACTATATATTATGATATATGTAATGTAATGTATAATATATAATGACTGGTAGTCATTAATGTCAAATGAACTGAATTCTTATAAATCTCTTATCCAATTATATATCTAGTATGTTTGTATGCATGTATTTTTCTCACGATATAGTATCTTATATGTAAAATAAAATCATAGCTTGTTCAAAATGCAGCATTTTATACTAATAATAAAGAAATGCATATTGTTACATTATTTTCAGAGTGCATGACAAGGTTATGAGATATTAATTGATTTCCTACATTTTACGGAGGAAGAGCAGACTCTCAAGATCCAAGCATTTTAAATGCATAACCATATTCCAGAAATCAGAAAAGATAGAAGAAGAAAACATAGTGTATCAAGAAGTCCCTGCAAATTCAAGTTACCATTTTTACTAGGACTACATTCTACTTATTGGGGCTAAAATGTTTTTTAGACAAATTACTGTAGTTGATTAGTCTGTATGAGAATGTATACATGTGCTTTTTTATTTATTTGTATGGTATTTATTAAATATTTATAAACATAGAACTATATTTGGTAGCTGGATATGCATTGTACAGAAGATGAGTGTTTCATCACTTGGTTCCTTGACTTATTTTCACAAGTCATTGTATATCCACACTCATATGTATTTAGTTCTTGATAGATTTGGAATATAAAATATTCAAGTGAACTTCATTTCAAAATGAATGCTGAATTGTGAAATCTGTCCCACCCCCAGCCCTATGATCTTTCAATTACAACATTACTTGAAGACCTACATATTGTAAAATACATAAAAATATTTCAAGATGATTGATATACAGTATGTGTAACGTTCTTCTCCTTCCTTCCTTCCTTCCTTCCTTCCCTCGTTCCTCCCTCCCTCGAATTACAAACTCTTAATTAATCTCTTTCCATTTCATTAGATGTAGATTTCAATAGACATGATATAGTTACTACAACACTCTATTACTGGCTGCTAATGAGAATTCTTCATTAAATTTTATTAAATGGGAGAAAGAAGTGAAGAGATGTTAGTCTCATAATAATGTGTTGTTGTTTTTTTGTAAAAGAAAACCACATATGCTTATTCTCTGCAGTAAAGTTCTCAAACTTGAAGAACAACTGGAGAGTAATATTTTATTGGCCTTAGTTTCCATCAGTTAAATAGTGCCCTGCTTGTGTAGTTTGCATGAAGAACATAAGAATGTGATTGCAGTGATAGAGAAGAAGTGCAGATAAGGGCAAAGACCAGGGCTGCAGCAGTGTGGAGGAGAAGGAGATTAACCCAGTAAGGATAGAAGGGAAGGAAGCCCAAAGGAGAAGCAAAATGTCTTTTAAAAAAAACAACCCAGAAAGTCCACTTGCCTCTTGAAAAAGCATCTTTGGGACAACCATGACCTGGATGACTTGAGATTCTCCATAGACAAAGGAATGAAGCCAAAATCATCCTATTGTGGTTATGGAAGTCATTGACTTAAATGGGTGGCTATAAAATTGAATCAATAAAATAAGTAAATAAAAGGGTTGAAATCACTCCTATTTCTTGCAGCAAATACAGAATGGTTTGGTCCTTGTTCTCGGGGTTTGTAGAGAAGCCTTGGGGTTCTCTCTTTGCATTAAGGGGTCAAATAAGTTAACAGGCAGTAATTTAAATGATTGAAATTGCAGAAACTAAAAGAGTTACTCTCAATATTTTATCAGGTACATTAGCTACAATGTTTTTTTCCCCCAAGTGTAGATTTCTGTTTAAAATTCCATATTTAAATAATCAGGAATGTGAATCTTGTTGTAAAACTGGTCAATGTTTACTGGGTTGAAATAAGTATGAAGATGCATTTACAATTCACTTTTCTGGAGCCAGCAAAGATACTTTTAAGATAGGCTAAGCAATTTTAAATAAAAAACCTTTTTGCTTCTTTCAAAGAGCTTATACATTAGATGATGCCTTACATGATAGGGATCACAGCTGTCTGTGCATATTATATAAACATTAGCCTCTTTGCCACTGTTTATAACTTAAATATTTTATAAGAAAATATTGAACGTTTAATTCATCTTGTATTTCTGAGGCAATAACATAAATATGCTTTCACTGGGCCTAATACTGGGGAAAGAGATCCGACAGAGCACCCATTTTATAAGTTAAATAGGATTGTTTATCTCAATGAGAATTAATATGACAGCATCTAAAATCTGATGGTGATTTTTTTTTTCATCAAGGGGAGAATCCTCCAATTGTATATCTCTTGGCTTTGTAAAAGGCAGTAATAACCTGACATCCAAGTATGTGGGCTTTTACTGTGTACATGCAAGCCAGAAAAGTTTGGATTCATTTTCTTGCACAGAATATATTAAAGCCAATCACAAAGCGTATTGATTTTTCAGGCTAAAAGTAGGCTGAGTTGTTCTGGATAATGTGGAAATCACTGAATAGCCCTAGAACAGTGATGGCTAACCTTTTTGCTGTCACGTGCCAAAAGCGGGGGGGGGGGGATGCAGGGGGTTGCATGCATGCATGCCCACAGCCATAATTTAATGCACCCCATTCCTGTGCATGTGCACATGCTCCTCCTGCGCTCCCCCCACTTTTGGCATGTGATGGCATGGTGTGCCTGGTAGAAGTTTTCTAGAGGCCTCGGGAGGGTGAAAATGGCCTTCCCCACCCCGGAGGCCCTCCGGAGGCTGGGAATGGCCCGTTTTCTGACCTCCAGTGGGACCAGAAGGCCCATTGTTTGTTCTCTCCAGGCTTCAGAGGCTTTCTAGGAGTTTGGGGAGGGTGAAATTCGCCTCCCCCTCCCCGAGGCCCTCCAGATGCCGGAGACAGCATGTTTCCTGACTTCCAGTGGGCCCGGAAGACCTGAAGATCAGGTGACCTGTGACCACATGCACGCTGCAGCTGAGCTTGGGCAATGTTCGCATGCCCACT
>JANHFK010001708.1:15792-25960 GCA_036250565.1 Sibynophis collaris
CTGGAGGAATAATGAAGGTGTTTGCAACGGCCGTGTCTACTCGGCTCCCTTTCTATCTCCTATCCCATCTTCTTCTAGACGAAATGCATAGGTTTTAAAATCGGTTTTCTTGAGATTTGGGGGAGCTTCAGTGTGTCCCCCCCTCTTTAGCTCTCGATATAATACCGGGTATCCCCCCCCCTTTCTCTCTTAAGTGTATAATAGAAAATGAGAGTGATCACACCCCCTTCCATTTAGGATACATACGCGGCGGAGGATGTAAAAATACTTGGATTTAAAAGAAAACGCAGTATTGCAAAAAAAAAAAAAGCTCACTCCCATTGGAAATAAGGGGTTATGGGTCTACCGCTAAGAGATCGACCTATTGCTGATACAGAAATAGGGGGTTGGGGGGGTTGGGGAGCAATTGACTTGGTTTTTCTAGACTTGCGACTATCCCTCTTTCCAAAATTCCGGATTTCTTTCCAAATGTAGCGTATGTGGTCCCTATTATAGTCTTTGGGATATGTTTTTTTTTTTTTTAGAAGTCATTATTTTGCAAAATCGGTGGATGCATTTTCCCCTTCAGTCATTTTTGTAAATAAGAAAAAAAAGAGGTGTGTATATTGTACACGCCCCCTTCTTTTAGGATGTCCCTCTCTCCCAGCCCCTGACGTCTGAATTTGCTCGGGAATAATACATCACGCTGCAGATCTGCTAAAGGAACAAAAAAAATAAAAAAAACCCAACCAAAAACCTCCCATTGGGTGCATTGCTACACAAAGGAATACAAACCTGCTGCAGTCTACTCACACCCCCTTCCATCTACTTTCCTGTGTTAAAAAAAAAAAAAGATCCCTGGATCCAACAGATCAGAGGAAACATGTTTTTTTTGTGGTGGGGGGTGGGAGAGTGGGGGATTTGGATGCCTCCTGTTATGTTTTGAAGAATAATTTTCCAGTATGTGGCCCCCTAAAAGGATGCAAGGATTTTTATTTATTTTAAAAAAATGGTTCTTTTAAAGTGTTGCTTGGTATTGGGAAACATCTGTGTAGCTTCCATTGTAATTCTCACCCCTAAGAAAGAGCAGGATTGTGACTCAGTGTGTGTGTGTGTGTGTGTGTGTTGGGGGGGAGGGCAGAATACACTTTCTTGAAAGGAGGGGTGCCCTGAGTCTCTAGGTCTTCTTTGTCCTTTGTTTATAGACCTTATATGTTTCGTTGTCATGTTTTGGTTAGCCGGATCATTCTTTTTTACCAGCCAAAAATTGTTCTATGAATCCTGACATTTCTCTGGTTTTTTTTCCCCCCTCCCTCCTTCTCTCTTCCAGGGTCTTTTTCAACCAATCCGGACTAGCTTCATCCAAATTTTTTTCTCTCTCCTCCCTTCCTTGTTTCTTTTACTATTTTTCTCCCATTCTCTTATATTTGGAATATTCCTGCATATTTAAGAACTCAAGATGGTGCAGAAGAAAACCGAGCTTAAAGGCTTCCATCGTTCTTTTAAGGTACAGTGTGACTATTTCATTTTTAAAAACGATATAAAATCAGATGAATTTCTTCATGTTTTAAATCTTTGCTATTTTGCTTTTGGTTGTAAAAAATGAGCTGTCTGTTGTCAATAAAAAGAGGAAGTGGGGAAGAAAGTAAACTTTTGTTGGTTGTGCTTGTAAAGTTTGTGAGTCATACCAAAGAGTTAATCTCTGAAGAAGTGAGGTAGCTGTCCCTTGGGAATACATAATATTTCCTAAAATATTTACAACAGGTAGAAGTTTACAGGTGTTTCTGCAGTCTTTGGCACAAAATGTTGCAAGTGATCCATTTTTCCAAATTTCTTGATGTTCCCCTCTCAGTCCTTTTGTAGCATATTTTGTGACTACTGAATAGTATCTTTTTCCGTTGAGACTTTTGTAGTTTTTTTATAAATACATATTTAATGGACACCTTCCCAGTATTCATTGTTGTTGATGCTCAA
Source organism: Sibynophis collaris (assembly GCA_036250565.1). Lineage (NCBI taxonomy): Eukaryota > Metazoa > Chordata > Lepidosauria > Squamata > Sibynophiidae > Sibynophis > Sibynophis collaris. The sequence goes on from JANHFK010001708.1 coordinate 17,746, forward strand.
GGTTTCTTGGATTTGTACAAAGGAGTTAGTTTCTATCACTTTACATTTGAAATAGTACTGAATTGTGGAATATGGTACTTAAATTCCTGGGGAAGAAGCGGTCAGGATTCCCAAATACAGGTATAGTCCTTAACTTAGGACTACAATTGAGCCCAAAATTTATGTTGCTCCTCAGACATTTTTTAAGTGCATTTTGCCCCATTTTACGACCTTTCTTGTTACAGTTAAGTGAATTATTGCAGTTGGTAACACAGTTGTTAAGTGAATCTGGCTTCCCCATTGCTTGTCAGAAGGCCACAAAAGGTGTCACATGACCCTGGAACACTGCATAGGTCGTAAATAGGAACCAATTGCCAAGCATCTGAATTTTCATCATGGAATTTTCATCAGCTGCAAGGGTCATAAGTGTGAAAATGGTCATAAATCACTTTTTTCAGTGCTGTTGTAACTTTGAAAAATCACTAAGTGAACTCTTGTAAATCAAGGACTACCTGTAGTCTCAGTGTTTATGTGTTTGTTGTAAAATCAGATCATGGATAGGAACCATTAAGTCCCTACTACACCACCATTTACCTCCTTACCTATATCTTGCTCTTGCCAATACTGGTGCCAGAGGGGGTACAATGTATTATTTTCATAGCAGTGTCTATCCCACTATTTCTCAATGTTGGTAGCTTGAAGACATGTGGACCTCAACTCCCATGCTGGCAGGGGAATTCTGGGAGTTGAAGTCCACACATTTTCAAGCTGCTAACGTTCAGAAACACAATTTGTAATCTTCCAGCTCCACCTTAGACCTTGATGTTCAGAATTTCCTGTGATCAGGTTTGGCATGTATCAATGAGTGTTTCAATTTAGAAAATGGCATTGTTTACATTCGACTAATTTCTAGTTTGCTTAACCATGTATAACACCAGTTCTGTGCTACTAATCATGGTTTCCAAACGGAACTTCAATTTGCTGTATCAAAAGCTGTTGTTACTTGATAAACTCAGTGAGTCTTGACTTCCAAGTAGTTAATATTTTATTTGGATAAGAAATAAGTTTGTGGGGAGGGGCAGGAATAGAGAAAGTAAGGAACAACAGTGTTGAGAAAGCAAATTGAAGATTTTAAAGCAAAATAAAGGCTTGTGTATGTGTTAAATAGAAGAAGAAAAAAGTATGTTTAGGACATTACTCTCACAGATTGGATTCACACATTCAATTAAGATATAGTGTGGTTTGCTTATTAGCAATTAACAACACATGAGGTTTGTAAACCCTGATGTGTGTGTTAATAAATTACTGTGAATTTAGCCATGTGTAGTTAGTACAGTGTAGTTAATTGTGGCTTAGTTTGTTGTGTGAACACAGCTACTGAATATGTTGAATATGTTCTCTCAACATGAATGTGTGTTTAGAGATTATAATTTTGGCTACAAATCAATTTAATTTATACTTTTCCATAGCAATGGGTTTCACTGTGCCTTTTCTGGGCTCCACAAGAAAAAAAGCTGGCTTGGATTTTAAAGAGGATATAACCTTGTTTTGTCTTGTCTTGCTTTTGAAGGAGCTTGACGTAAGTGAAGTACCTCGGTTGTGATCTGCAGTTCTAGCCTTAATTTGCCTATTGCAACCTCTGGTTTTGCAGAGTCCCAAGAGGCATGTTTGCAATGACAGCAAACTCACCTGCTTTTTTAAAACTACAATGATAGTTTGCAATTGTTCAAACCTCTCTTATTCATTTTACAAAGAATCCCTTACCTCTTTTTTTCCCCTCGTTGGAGTAAATGTGGATTGGAATTCTCTGTTTGCCCCTCAAATGTAAAGATAAGCTTCTAGTTCTTTTGAGTGATGTAAAGAAAGCTATTGCTGACATGTCCGAACATGCCTGCAGATTCGGGGATATACCAAAGCTGTGTGGGTAGCTGGGGAAAAAAAACACAGTAGGGTTTGAAGAATGCAGATTGAAGGCCCCTTCTTGGGGGAGACGAACGAGAGGTACACCTGGCAAAATAAATCAGTAAAGTGATGGAAAACTTGTGTGAAAATAATCAGCATTTATTCTGTGCTCCTATACTGTCAGATAGAAATTCAAGGTGATTTATAGGTGTGATGTGCATGGTTTGTGCCTGGTGGCCTTTTTGAAGAATAGAGATTGCAACAGGGCAATTGTGGGCTCGCCTGCCTGTCTCTTCCAGCTAGCTGCTTTGTTCCCATTGTGCAGGTGGAGTAACTGAGCCTGAGAGAGCCTCCCAGCCAGTTCAAAAACCTGTCCTGCTTATGAATTCCACCCCGCAGGGATGCCAGTCAGCACTCTGCTCAAACCACGGGGTTCAGCCTTTGAGGATTTCTCCTCTTTCCTGTCAGCCCATGTTCATCTTTTGCTGGCTGCTCCTAATTATGGGATGGTTGGCGTCCTGGTTGGCAGCATGTGAGGGCCTGGCCCTGCTGGGCACCAAAGTAGGGTGGTTGGGCCAGTCTCTGCTTTTTAATAGAAGCTTCTGTGGCTTAAGTTGGGTTTGTCCTTCTTGAAAGCTAGGCAATTCCTTGTGTTCATCACACAGGCTGAACTCAGAAAGTGCATAATTGTACTTGGAATGCTTTTTCTCTTTGTATCACTGAGTGTTGTATCTTATGATTTATGATGACTATATTTTGCGATTTTGATCATGATTTATCACTTGTTGCTTGTATGTATACTGAGAGCTTATGCACCAGAGACAAATTCCTTGTGTGTCCAATCCCACTTGGCCAATAAATAATATTTTGTATAATGGCAAATATGAGGAGGATGTTAGCAGTGCCTATAATTTTAGGCAGATATTCCCATACTCAATGTATAGATAATAATTTATAAATCTTCCTTATAAGTATATGAGAAAGTTGTATAGTAAATCCCCTCCATATCTATGGGGAGGAAATAATAACAATTCTTTTCCCAATTTATGGACAAGGAATTGAAGAGTCTTGCATATATTGTGAGGAGTGTTTAATTAAAACATTCAAGATGTGTGGTAATTACATCTCATCTTGTTATGTTTGTAGTGAGGAGGTTCATGGCTCCCATTCTTTTATTTGTATATAAGACAGGGCAGTATTGAGGGATAAAGCAGTATTGTGTATTTGTGGAAATGGGGAGGAAATTAATTAGTCCTTAATTTATGCATAAGGGAATCAATTCAATCTTCCTGTGTGCGTTTAGGAGCAAATTAAGAAAATGGGTTAAAAATCTTTTCCTGGATAAAAGAGAAATGTGAAAATGAGGGAAATGCAAAATTAGAAAATGCTTACATCTAATTTACATGGTTGTGTGTGAATTGTTGAAAGGATGACTTCTACCCATCTTTGCTTTTAGGTGGTACATATTTTCCTATAGGAAATTGTGAGGGCATTGTGAGAAGAGGCTCTTTTTCCATTTGTTTAAGCAATTGCTTAATGTTAGATGAACAAGGAGAATTACAAGGAAATTCCAGACTATAGTCTGGGATATTCATTCATTTAAGGAAACAGGTATTCAGTGTTTAAGAATCTGTTACATGGTTTTGTAGTCTGGGTCAGTGTGTTCAGGTATCACAATACACTTAATGAAGTATGGATTGTCATCAAGACACTGCTGTTATATCAGTGAGAATCATTCTTTTCCATGTTAGAATGCAATTAATGCTCTCCTACTTGGGTGGAGTATCTGGATATGAACAAACGGAAAAATATCTTTTCTTTGTATTCTATCTGTCTCTGGGTGGAAATATATGAGATCAAAGATATTTAATATCCACTTGCTCTTACTGAAAAAGAAAATGTTGGAGAAAATAATTTTATTTCCTATCCTTGCCATGTTATGTAAAATCAGAATTCAAGATAGTGCTTATATCATTTTAGCGTATAATATCTATGCGACAAATAGCACTTTTAAACAGTTGATTCCTTAGGAGTTGGTTTGCTCGTTTAGCTCGTGTAGATTGCTTTATAACTAGGAGTTTGCAATGCGTGTTGTAGCTATATTAGTAATAAAATGTTACTAGAACTTTGAATTGTACGCAGCTCTTTTCTGAAGTCACTGTTCTTTCAGTGAGAAAGATTGGCTTTGTGTTGAAATTAAGTTACTAACTAAAGGGGAATGTTATATTTTCTAAATAAAATATCAACAGAACGATCAATTATCCTCTTCTAAGAAATGACTTTAAGATGAGAGAATGCCTGTTGCAATACAGTTAGATGATTATAAATGTCATAATTAGAAATATTACAGTGGGGTAAAATGAATCTTCCTCCTTAAAAGTGCTGGTTGTTATCTATAAAATTCTACATGGCCCAGTTACTTGGGAGACTGCCTGTTTCTCATAGGATGTGCCTAACCATTTTGTTCTTGCAGGGTTGGTGCACTCCATAAACAGTTTGTCTCCAGAATCACACATTATTTGCAGCACTTTTGCATTCCCCCAGACATCTGAATAGCTCCTGAAAGAGAAGATTCAGAGATTATTCTTGAGGAGAATGGTGAATACCTGGTTCCTCGCATAGCCAGGGAGAGTGAACACCTTTGTTTCCCTCCATCTGGTCTGTCCGTTCCATCTTTTATCTTTTACCGATTTTATTGTAATGTCTTTATTTCTTTGTTGTGAGCTGCCCAGAATCATTGAGAGTCGGGTAGCAGATAAGTTTAGTAAATGCTTATTTTATAAATGCACCTTTATTCAATTTCTATAGTCGCCCATCTCAGCCAAGTGACTGAATGGCTTAAATTCTAAAACTATAAAACAGTTAAAACAATGAAAAACAATAGAAACATTCAAGAAATAAATACAGCAGCCAAGGTGGTTAACCAACTAACAGTAAAGGCAAAGAATGGGGCCCTTAACACTTTTGGAGCCCCTGGTTCAGGAACAAGTTTTTAAAGCCTTATTTTAAAAAGCCCACAGGGTTGGGGTCATTATAATCTCTAATGGAAGAATATTCCACAAAGCAGAGGCTCTAATGGAGAAGACTTATGTTCTTGTTCCCTCCAGTTGACATCCTTTGAGTGATGGGATTTGCAGCATGTCCACAAAGAGTTAACAATGGAAATAATTTAACCGATGACTTTGTTTCAGAAAATGGATGGGATGTACATAACAGGATTTTACTTTAGCTATTATCAGGTTATAGCCTTCTATCCCATGAAAAGGTCATCAACACTGCAGTATTTTTTGAAAAAAGGTGCTTCAAGGTATATAGGAGGTGTGAACATAGCATCTGTCTGCAACACTTTAAAGTAGCAATATCTTTTCCTGGGTTTGTGTTGTTGTCTTCTGCAGCTGTGATGTGACCTCAGGAAAGATAGATTGGCTAAGAATTGTGAACCCATGCCTCTAGATACCTTTTTGGAATCAAATTGAAGGTTCTACATGGCTCTACTCATCAGTATCTCCTGTTTGGCAAAGAAAAATTTTGCTACCAATATTTGTTTTTAATGGTTATTGTGGTTATTATTATTACACGTCAACCGAGGGAGAACATATATTTATAATAAATGAATACATATGGTCTAGTTTTTGATGGAGCCACATTGTGTGTTTACACTGAAGATTTATGCTGGTAAGGACCAACCTGCCATTTCTTCCCACATATTAAAGATTACAGCCGCCATAAAAGTTCCTTCAGAGTTAAGATAAAATGTGTGTTTTCTTGTTTGTGGATCTTTTATTGTTGTTGTAACTTGGTGCAGCCTGAAGTCTTTATGCACAAGATAATAAATTCCTTTATATATAAAGTCCTTTTCACATTTTGGTTAAATTCTTGCTGGCCAGATGTATTCTTAATATGTATGTATTTGTATGTATGTTATCTTGTATTATCATGAAAATGTATCATGTGTCAGAATATAAGGATTAGAAAAGCTCTGGGCTAGAAATAAGGCGACACAGATTTAAAATATCCACCTGATTATGAAGCTTGCTGGGTGATTTTGGGCCATGTCCAATTTACCTTACTTACAGAGTTGATATAAGTTTTTTTTTGGATTTCTGAGGGAAGATCAAGATATGCATTTGAAAAATTGAATAAGACCCATGATAGGGAATTCCAATTATGTCCCATAGTATCTGACGACAAATTAATATCTATCTACACAGTGTGAGCTATTTGTACCAGTTCTGGACTCTTCATTTCTTGTTACCTTCACACTGGTGTTCATTGTTGCAGAAGAACAGATGTAGTTGATATGGAGAATTAAACAGGACGTGCTGTGGGGTGTAGAGACATTTATTGGGCTATATTGATGGTAGTGGTTTATAGAGGGCTTATGAAAGTGATGTAGCTTTGTGCTCTGCTGTTTAATGTGCCCTTTCCTATGAGTTTTTAATGTCATTGACAACATTGTTAAATCAGTGTGCTACTTCCTATTATTGTATTTGGCAAATCAGTAAGAGTTGTGGGGTTTTTTCATTCCTTTCCCCCCCCCCCTTCTTAAGCAAACCTTTCTGATTGTTCTTGTATATTTAATAAATTCAAACATGGAATTGTAGCATCCATGGCAAATGCAGTGCAGATACTGTACTATAATATTCTTGTAATATCTTAATTGGCATCCGGTGCTTGAAAATACATTTTCCTCCAGCTCCTCTAGTCCCTTGTGGTTATTGCAAAAAAAAAAAAAAGTAACTACGAATTACAGAGTGATTATTAAAGCTCTGAGCCTGGCTTTATTCTCATCTAGGAACAGTTTTACATGGATTTTTGAAAAACGAATTTCCTTCTTAAATTTTATGGAGCCTTGTTTTTTCACTGTCATTCCTTTCTCTGTATTATCTTGTGTTTTGTGTCCATTAGTGTGTTTGTGTGCTTTTTCTGAGGGGCTAAGATAGCCAAGTAATAAACAAATGATTACATTTATTATTCGTTTTCCAGCGGATATTATAAATGTATCTGCCAGGGTTCAGCTGCTTGCTAATATTATTAATGGTACTTTTTGGTAGCTCTTTATTAGAAGTAGCTTAATTGTTCTGCTAATTTGATTTTTGTTTCTGTTCTGGAATATCTTCAGAAGAATTTATCCCTTCCATGACTGATCAACTCCATGCTTCCTTCAGTAAAATCCCTTATCCTCTGCTCTATGATTGAAGCATGCTAATATGCAATTATTTTTGTTAGAATGGCAAAAGTGGTGGTGGGAGAAACAACACCTTTTCAAAATCTGCTGTTGCTGCAGTGCTATGTTTCTTTTTATCCGTATCCCTTGAATGGCACTTAAGGGGATGCAAATTCTTTAGGTTCTTTGAAAGGCTCTGAAATTTTGGTTGGGAATCATTTGGGCAACTGATTCATATGTTTTCATGACAGAAAAACAATGTATGCTGCATAGAGCTTTATTTGTCATTTTATGCAGAATTTTACAGATGCCTGCTCGAAGCAATTGGAATAAATTCTTATTATTATCATACTTGTTTATTTATTATTGCAAAAATCGTAAAACTCTAGTAAGTGTGCAACAATAAAAATAATACATAGGAAATAATAAAGCTGTGTACAATTAAACAATATTATGGCTCATCAATATAGTTATGCGCCAAAATCTTGTTTAGAAAGAAAGGTTTAGCATCGTCGGAAATGCCAAAAGGAGAAGGGGCCAAGCATATTTTGGGGATGGAAACTTCCATTTATTTCAACACTTCTCATGAATTGATATTTCTCCAGGTTTTGTTTTTTTTATTTAAAATTGGTGCTTCTTCTATTCATCTTTATAAAAATTAAACAGCATGCCACAAACGGCCAACTAAGCACAAAGGAACAGTCCAGTATCCATTTGCATATTTTTCCATTCACTCCACCTGAAGAGTTTGACCAGTTACGAATCTCTGAGCCAACAAAGAGTTATCACCAAGAGTCAAGCACAAGGAAGTTTTTATGATTGATTTCAAGCATTTAGAGCTTTTGCAATAAAGATACAATAACAGTAGCATTCTGCATTTTTTTAATTCTGTCAAATAATCGATGAATTAAAAAATACGACATTTTTAAAATATCGGTGCTTTAAAAATAACACAAGAATAAATAAAGATTGTGTTAATTGGCCCAAGTGTAGCAAGTATATTGCACAAAATATTAAAGGTAGGACGTCTATGGAGATTCTCAGTCATTGACTTGACTTCCGGTTTCCGTAGGCGGCGGTCGCTCGGGACTTTTCTCTTTCCCGGCGGCCGTTTCCCGACCCCCTGGTGGGCCCCCACGGGGCACAGGAGACCCAGATTGGGGTCTC
>JANHFK010001708.1:48858-59734 GCA_036250565.1 Sibynophis collaris
ACCGGCGCAGTAGGATACCATGGTCGATGGTATCGAAAGCCGCCGAGAGGTCTAATAGGACTAGGATAGAGGAAAATGTACACTTGTTCAGAACAGTTTTTCAATTTTTTCAGTCTTCATTTACTATCATATTCTAGGTCTGTCTCTTTTTTCCTTCCTTTTACTACTGAAATAGCTTAAAAAGTCATTTTCATTGCTGTTAGCTTTTTTTAGGAGCTCAAGTTACACATATTTATGCTTTTATTCTAGAATGTGCTTGTCATATTTGGATACGAAAAGCATTGTATGATTCAGTAGACAAGGGACTTTGACTACAATGTAAAACTTGAACAGAAGGAGAATACGTGGACGAAAGGTTTAAAATTTACACTAAATTACAATTTAAAAGAAAAATTTTATAAGATGATGTATCGTTGATATATAATACCAGATGAGTTATCCAGAATGTATAAAGGTATTTCAAATGAATGTTGGAAATGCAAATGTAAAGAAGGAACGTTTAAATCTTTTATGGTGGATGTGATAGAGCAAATAAATATTGGAGTAGAGTTCATAATCTAATACAGGAGATTCTCAAAGTGAATATAAAGGTAAAACCAGAAACTTGGGTTTAACGGAAAAAGGATGAACGACCGCAAAAGTTGATGGAGTAAGCAGAGATGGCTAAATTGACTGCTTTGATAAAAGATAAAAACACAAGTACTTTTGTTTCTAGTTGGAAATCGCGTCTAGACTTTGTGCTTGAGACAGGAAAAAAATGAAACTTTGATTTTAGATTCTATTGATTAGATAGATTTATTGTTATACAAATGGCTATTTTATACTGTTATGTAAAGAGTAAAAAGTTGAGGTTCAATGATATTATCTTGCACCAAAGGGAGTCAGAAGTCAATGCCTTTTCTTTCTTTTTCCCTTCTTCTCTACATTTTTCTCTTCCCTTTTCCTTCCCCTACTTTTCCTATTATTTGATTTTGTATTTTTGTATTTTATATTATAAACTAATAAAAAAGAAAAGTTGACTTTGCTTGTCGGTAGCTGGCTGCAAAAGACGCAAATGGCAATTACATGATGGTGGGACATTACGTTGGCTGAAATTTCGCCATCATAACTTTGAACAGTCACCGTACAAGAGGTCAGTGAGGAAAGACTACCTGTAAGTATAGCTCAGGGTGGAGATGTTGGGATCTTGCTGTTCACTGAACTTGGTTTCCTTCCTGCAAAAACGTCTCAGTGGTTCAAGAGGCAACTTGGCTTTCTTTGGTTTTCCTTGAAGAAATTTTGCTTCACAGCCAAGAAGCTTTTTCGGTTTTGAAGGAATAGTGAAGAATGGGAGGATTTCCACTCAGCAGTTCCAAGAAGGTTCCATTTGCACTATTCAGGTGACCCCGAGGGCACAGATAAACCTCCAGGTAGCCTCATGACTCAGGGAATGCTAATGACCAGATGCCTGCAAAAGAATATAAACCCTTCCATTCTCCACCATTCAGTCAGAACTGGAAGAAGCTTCTTGATTGAGAAGTGAAACATCTTCAAGGAAAAACAAAGAAAATCCTGTTGCCTCTTGCAAAAGCACCTTTGGGACAACCATGACCTGGATGACTGAGAATCTCCATAGACATTCCTGCAAAAACACAATTACCAGACTAGGGAACATTGCCAATGCTTGGCAAGGCACAAGAAAGTACCGATAGCTGGCTTTTTATGTGTGACAGATTGTCTTATCTTTCTGGATGTGGTTTTTGTTTTAGTTTTTGTGCCTATTTCCAATTGGCTTACCTGGCTTGATTGGTTGCATTGTTTCATCCTGGATGGTTCCTGCCTGTTATGTTTATTCTTGCTTATCTATTACTGAGTGTGCGATAAGGAAGAAATCCCCTTGCTTGCTTCTTCCTTGGCCTTTGTTTCCTTTTGTAATAATTTATAGACCAGGTTTATGTTCATGATATTATTGGCTGATCTACCAAAATACTAGGCTTCCAGAAATTCTCTTGCATTTTTGGATTTGGGTTAATAAAAATGATTGTCATTTCTTGGTTGAATTTATATGTGTTTGTGAAATTAAAGGATTTTCACAAGCTAATTGATATTAATGGATATGTATTCTGTTTAAATATAGTAGTGATTTTCCAAGTTCTTTCATAAGTTATAAATAATTCTTCTTCTGTCTTTGTGTTGGATTCTTGAGGGAGGGGAATGGCAGTTTTTTTCTCCCACAATTGTATTAATTTCATTATATAAGAGTCAATTTTTGAACTATATACATAAAACAAAAATGAACCACTCACCACTCAAAAAGGAAAAAAAAACCAGTGCAGTGCAATAAATAAAAATATAAAAAAAGACAAAAAATCCTATAATTATAAATATATTCTAAGTTCACTTGTGTTACACATCTTCAAAAAAGGAAACTAAACTTTCAGTATTCATCAAGCTGTCCAATATTTTTTCCCCACAGGGAAAAATATTGTAAAATTTTCTGATTGACAGGATATATAATTTTGTCAAATATTGTTAGATAACACATTTTTAAAACCCAGTCTTTTATATCTGAAGTCTCAGTACTTTTTCACCTCTGAAGGATTATTCTTTGTGCTATTCCTGGAATACATTAAAAAAAACCATCTTTGTTCACAACATTTTAAGTTCCAAATCATACAATAAGCATGGCCTTAAAAAAGAAAGTTGGAGCTTGGAGTTTCTTTGCTTAAGATGCTTTGGAGGGATTTTCACGATTTGTGGGCTGCTATTATTGTGGACTGAGCTTTGGCTGGCCTTGACCTTGTTAGCCTGGCTATTCCCTTGGGTATTGAGGCCAGGAGGTTAGATAAGCTCATTGTGTAATATAGGTTGGTGTGCCTTAACAGTGTGTCTTGTGGCTGTGATTTTGCATTGCCTCTGTATTGTGTATTGTAATTCTGCTTTTACTCCTATACATAGCCTGAGGTCATATCTTTTTTGAAATTGGGCAGAGATTTAAAGCCATTAAGTAAGTAAATACGCCTAGTCATTCGGTGGTTTCTGAGTTATTCTTTGTGTATGAATATGAATTATTCTTCTCTTATCCTTCAGATCACTCGTAAACTTTATTTCATAAGGTTTCGCTAATGTCTACTCAATCATATTTGCCTCCTTTCATTTAATTCATCCTGTTTTTCTGCATACAGAACAGAATAGAATAGAATAATAGAATTGGAAGGGACGTCGGAGGTCTTCTAGTCCAACCCCCTGCTTAGGCAGGAAATCCTATACCATTTCAGACAAATGGTTATCCAATCTCTTCTTTAAAACTTCCAGATAGATAGATGAATAAATAAACAGATAAGTAAATTATATAGCAGCACGATAGACAGGCAGACAAACAAACAAATAAATAAATATTTTTCTGTCTGCTCCTGGGCCAAATTCCTCAAGATACAAGAGTGAAAAATATACCGTCCATACCTCCTTCTCCCTTGCATTGTGTTCAGGGTTGTATCAGATGGTATAATTTGTTCTAACTGGGATCGGTAGAAAAGAATATTTGTCAGTGGGCTTCAAGAGTGATGAGATTTTTTCCTTTCAGATAATGGATGTTTATCTGTAGTTGATAGACTGTCCAGTTACAGATTAGTGCTTCATTTCCCTTCTTTCATTAGGGAGATCACTATGATTCCATTATTTTTTTCTTTAGAACTAAAGCAAGGATCTTGTTGAATGGCTTCCTCGGCCCCGGAGGATTTTGACACCTGCTTTTCATCCAGGACTCTAGAAACATGATCAACATTGAGGCCATGGTATAGTTTCTGAATCTCCAGAGTATAAGAACTTGGGTTATTATGTCCCATTCTTCTCTCTCTTCAGCATCTCTGCTTGCTGTCTTCCATCTTTTGGAAAACTTCTTGAAGCGCTTCTTATGTCTTATTCAAGAATTCCAAACTCTGAATAGATTACATTCCGTACTTGATAAAGAAGGTTGATTATATGCATAACAACAATGTCAATTTACACTTAAACCTGTGAAAAACAATACCAGAAACCATTAAAATAAAACTCCGAAGGAGGGACAAAATTCATCACACATCCAATTCGAGGGCCACTTGAAAAGTCAGGATTTAATAGTCTTTCTAAAACCCAGCAGAGTTGGGGCTGTACAAATCTCAGGAGGAATACCGTCGAGGCTCTTAAACACTACTATAATCTGAAAATTTTATGTGTGAGCTCCTCTTTCCTCTCTTTATAGTTCCTTTGTTATCCATGAGATTCTTTCTTAGTTGCTGGAATGGTAAACTAAATCAAAGATCATGTTTGAAGTCATCTTAGCCATTTGCAAATGAAATAAGATGCATAACTCAGCAAGGTCACAAAGGTGCTTTTTTCAAAAGGCGGCTGGACTTCCTTTGTTTTTCCTTGAAGATGTTTGGCTTCAGTTCTTCAGAAGAAGCTTCTGGGATGAGAAACCAAACATCTTCAAGGAAAACCAACGAAAGTCCCCCGCTGCCTTTTGAAAAAAACACCTTGGGGACAACCACGGCCTGGACAACTGAGAATCTGCATTTTAGGTCACAAAAGAGAGGACCTCTTCTCTGCAATCTGAGAATTGGAGTGTATTATTTATTTATTTATTTTTAAGAAAAAAAGCAGTTTCAAACACAGCATAGTAGCAGCTGATTTTTTTTGCAAGAATGACAGCAACCAAGTACGTGGATCAAATTTTCACACATCTTTGGGAAACCTTAAGCCTATTAGGAGTGCGGGGGAGGACGCCATCCATTGAGGAGTAAGGCACTACTTTACAATTAGAGTGTTTTAACGTTACTTTAAAAATCTGCATGGCACTGCACCAGGATACATCAGATAAAAGTGACTCTGCCTGTCCAATCAGCTGATCTAGGACCTATTAAGGGTCTCTATCCTTTCTAGTACCCTGTTTCCCTGAAAATAAGACATCAGCTGATAATAAGCCCAATTGGGCTTTTGAGTGCATGCGCTAGAATAAGACACACACACACCCGAAAATATTTAACCGCATGTGCAGCCGGTCCCCGCTATTTCCTCTGGTTAGGATTAGGGAGACAGAGCTGGAAATCAGGTAAGGTGGCAAGAGGAACCCCGTCTTGCTCCACGCGCCCCAAAATAATAAGTCCTCACTGAAAATAAGGCCAAGCGCTTATTTCGGGGGTAAAAAATATATATAAGACAGGGTCTTATTTTTGGGGAAACATGGTATATGGGGTGTGGTCAGGATAATAGTTTCTGTCACTTTACAAAACTCCCTCCAGAAATATAAATGACTTCTATTGTATTACATTAAACAGGTTTTAAACATCCATATCCTTTCAGCAAGACTGCAGAGCAGACCTGTTGGCACAAGGTGCCTGATAAGCGTGCTTGGTTTCCAGAGGGCACTTGGAGAGATTTCTAGAGCCTCTGGTAAAAAAGACAAAAACATATATACAAGCCCATAGTAGGACCTACATTGTGGTAATAAGAACAGCAACATGTAATTAGGGGTACTTGGTGCGCTCTAAGCTCAGTTGTGTCACACAAGGATGTGAAAACAACCAAGCTCAGAGAATACCAAGGACTCCTCACTTCAGGCCCTGAGCTACAAATATTCTTCTTTATTGGTAACTTGTAGTTATTTTATTCACAGATAAAGGTGAATATACATGTTCCAGGATAATGTTGCAGGGTCCAATCTAGGTCGGTCACCAGGACCAGAAGTACTCTGTTTGTACATTTCCCTGCTTTTATATGGGGCCATTATCTGAGCCCCTCTGGCTGCTAGGAAGCATCAATGTGCAGACAATATCCAGTTGTGTATCTCAACCCCTGATCAGCAGGTGATTATATTATGGACTTATTCTGGTGCAGGAAGGCTGTTAAGGCTCTGTTGGTAGGCTGTGTGATCATTGTGTTGTTTCATTGACACAGGCTCTTAATACTTTTATTGTGACTCTTTTCTCACCTTGTTATTTTAAATTTATTTATGATTTCCCGTTATCTAAAAGTTGCTATGGCGATTGAGGTGGTTTATAAATTGAGTAAATAAATAACTCTTTCAATTCTTTAGGTGGTCTGATTGATAGAATCTACATTGGGTGTATAGCTGGTTATGTTTGTTATCACTCTTTATTTTGTTTTTGTTTATTTGCTGTTGTACCCAGAATCATTTGGGATTTGGGTGGATTATAGAGTTTGCTAATAAATAAACACCAAGCAAGCTTCCTTTAGTCTCCATTTACTTTGCTGGATCAGAGTAAAGATTCATCTAATCCCATTCTTGAGTGAATTTTAAAAGTTTTTTTTTTAAAAAAGCCAGCAGTTATCTGAGGCTCATAGAAGTAACATCAGGCAAGGTTGGATTTTAGTACGGAGGGACCTAATAAAACACCCAAATCTCTGCAGTCAAGGTTGGGTCAAATTACAGATTTCCATCACAGGCTAGAGCGAGCCAAATGCTAAAACCAGAACCATGGATAGCTCCAAGCCAGCCTCTGGCCTTGAAATTCTCTTTTCCTACATCAATAGGAAAAAATATCTCAACTAAAACCAATTGAAGCTTTAATTAGGCAGCCATAACAGTAGCATAATAAGCTCCATTCTCTCTCGGGGAGTTAAATGGATTGTTAAAAGACCTTCTCTTAATTCTGCATTCTCAAATTTCGGTATAAGACCAAAGAGATGGAGGTTCCATTAGGGCTTTTTTTCCCCTCTAGGTAGAACTGCAAGATTTTGTTTTCTGCCCAGGGAAGATGCAGAATAAGGATGGATTATATTCTCTGAGTCACCACTGCGCCCCATGGATGGTCTGATGGTACATGGGAAGAAAAAAGCTGTTTTTCAAGCGGGTGTTCTCCTTTTTTTAAAGGGTGGTTTTATGTATTTTCATGTATGTTAGTGGTAATTAACATGACTGCTTTAAAATGCAGGTGATTTTGCTGCATCCCTTACACTAAATGAGGAGATGAACAGTTGAGGCACATAGATTGAAATATTTTTATTTTATTTGATTGACCATATGCAGTGTAATGTTATTAAAATAAGAGCACAGGCTAGGTTCTGTCTGTTTATCAGTGAAATTTTTCTGGTATTTGGTTCTCTGGTGGGACTATGTGTGTGAAAGAAAGCAATGTCAGTTGTATAACCCGGAATTGTGACAATAAAATAATTGTTAAAAAGGTTGAGGAAGGCAGTCCCTTATGGCTTATACAAACTCTATTTAGTCCTCGACTTACAACCACAGTTGAGTCCAAAATTTATATTGCTAAGTGAGACATGTAAGTGAATTTTGCCCCATTTTATGGTCTTTCTTGACACAATTGTTAAGTGAATCACTGTAGTTGTAAAGTTAGTAACATGGTTGTTAAGTGAATCTGTCTTTCCTGTTGTCTTTGCTTGTCAGAAGGCTAGACGCTGCAAATGTCATAAATATGAATCGATTGCCAAGTGTCTGAATTGTGATCAGGTGACCATGGGGGTGCTGCAATGGTTGTAAGTGTGAAAGGCGGACATAAGTAACTTTTTTCAGCGACGCTGTAACTTCTAATGGTCTCTAAATGAACTGTTTGTAAGTTGAGGATTACCTGTATGCTATTACAGTGAAAATAATGAAAATCTGTAATGTTTCGAGATAATGGGGATAGCAATTAGCCCGAAATCCATTTTAGTATGATAGATTGTTAAAGGCTTAAGAAAAAATTCAGGCATCATAAGAGAGAGAAAGAGAGAGAGAGATAAAAGGAAGAAAAGAAAGCGGTGGAATTATTTGAAATCAAAGGAACATTGTTTTTCCATCTTCCTCCTACTCTTACTGTTCTAAAGACTCATTAAAAACATATTTCTTTTGGCTTTTGAGAGGCATTGCAGTAGATCTTTGGGATCTTTAAATTCATGTTGAATTTTGAGAAAAAAACTAAATTTTTGAAAGACGGTTCTCAATATCATAATCCTAAACATCTTTTTTTTTTTTTAAAACCCACCAACACATTGTTTTGGCGGGAAGAATTGCAGAGTTTTTGTGTATAAGACAGGAGAAGCTTAGCAACCATAACTGTGTCTACTGCAAGGAGCCAGCATCTAGAGGCAGTTTAGGAGGGGAGGGGTTTTTTTTCCCTCAAGGCTTCTTAGATATGATGCACTATGAACATGTTTTCTAAGATTAAAATTAAAAGGAATCCGGAAAAAAAAAAGTGTTATTCTCCCATGAGGTTCTAGAGGTGTGAATATGACTCTCCTAGAGTCTATAGGGTGACAGTACTTTCTTGACAATATGCTTTTTGAGCGGGGTGAACAACTACGGTAACTTTACGATCTGTGGACTTCAACTCTCCGAATTCCTGGACCAACCATCCTCGGTCAGGAATTTGGAGAGTTGAAATCCACAGTTGCCATAGTTGCCCATCCCTGCTTTTAAGACTCACCCACTGCGTTCTCCCGCCGCCCTCAAATAATTTTGCGATTTCTCCATAGCCAGTAAGCAGAACTTCCAAAGCACATTGGTTTATTCTGGGTTTAAAACAAAATGCATTTCTTGCATATCCCTAATGCAAAGTATATGTGCTGCAGTATACTTGTGAATTACTGCAGACAATAGTTCAAGGCGGTGTGTGTGTGTGTGTGTGTTTTAGTTTTGAACCAGTGATAACATTGAGCTTTTTCACCCATTTCCCCACTTTCCAATTCTAAACATCTCTTTGGTTTGCTTGTTTGTTTTAAAGAATTTACACGACTGTTCAGCTTGAACAGTGTCAGTCTGGGCAGCTTGCAAGAAACAATCAGGGTAAAAATGGCAATTAGCAATAAACAATAATAAGCTGCCTGATTTCAAGTCTGTTTGTTAACTTGCCAGTCTTGATAGCTACATCTCTTGACAGCCTGGAACTGAACCTGAACCTTGCTCAATCTTGCACATTTATTATGCTCAGCACTAAATTCAGACCCGTCTCCATCTACGCAAAATTTCACAGGAAGATTTCAGTTATCTCTTCCTAATTAGCATGAGAACACTCCTTTTCTCTCGCTTAATCTCTCCATCTTGTGTTTTCTAGTTACAGCTACAGAAAACGCAGTATTTGCAGTTGGGGCAGAGCCGTGGCCAGTACTATGGAGGATCCTTGCCAAATGTCAATCAGATTGGCAGCAGTGCGATGGACATGCCCTTCCAGGTGAATTTTATACCAGCTCTTCTCAGAAGAATGATGAGAACATTAGAAACCAGTGTCTGTGTCCCGTACCAAAAGTTAAATGTATCCCTATAAATTACAGGCAGTCCTTGACTTATAACCACAATGAGCCGAAAATTTCTGTTGCTAAATGAGACAGTTGTTAAGTGAGCTTTGCCTCATTTTTATCACCTTCCTTGCCACAGATGTCAAGTGAATCGTTACAGTTATTAAGTTAGTAACACCGTTAAGTGAATGTGGATTTCCATTGACTTTGCTTGTCAGAAAGTCGCAAAAAGCGATCACATGACCCTGGACACTGCAACTGTCATAAACATGAGTCAGTTGCCAAGCGTCTGAATTTTGATCACATGACCATGGGGATGCTGCAATGGACATAAGTATGAAAAATGGTCATAAGTAATTTTTTTCCAGTGTCATTATATCTTCAAACAGTCAATAAATGAACTGTTGTAAATCATAGACTGCCTGTATGTGTGTCTGAATATTAAATCTTTTGAGAAAATAGAGGTTTTGCACTCATTTTACAATATCAATTTCCCCAGAGATGAGACAGTCACATGAGTTATCTCCCTCCAGCAGCCTGATCCTATGGTGGGACATCCAGTAGGTTGTGTTTTAAGCTCTTTCTCTGTCTTTTCTTTAGACTCCCTTTCAACCATCTGGGGTGGACACCAGTAGGACAACTCGACACCATGGGCTGGTAGACAGGGTATATCGTGACAGGAATCGCCTTGGCTCACCACATCGGCGCCCTCTCTCTGTGGATAAGCATGGCAGACAGATATCCTTTGATTTGATAAAATGGCATGAGTAGGATGGGGTAAGCAGGAATATTCTTAGATCTGTAGATGATTTTTATTAGATGAGCAAGGGTTGAACAATAACGATGACAAAACGCTTTTTCCTCTCCTCTTTAAAATAGGGTGATTAAATTAAGCTGGGGAGGACGAAGTACAGATTTCTGTTATTTCAAAAATTCCTAGGCTAAATAAGCTTGAATTTCAAGGCACTTTTTTGTTTAATCAGTCTTTTAGGCTTTTAATGGACATATAAATAGAGTCAAGTGGCGTTGCTCTAGCTGATTCTGCAGTGTTGTCACCTGACTACTTCTGTTTGGTTATATATCATTGTTTTATGTGATCCTGGCTAGTTGGGAATCACTAAGAGAACACAACAGTCCTGGAAAAATAATGGCATCACATTAACAACGAGTCATTATTTGTTTCCAAAAGAAGAGAACTAATAGGGCAAAAAGTATGATTTTTTTGTTTTTTTTTAAATATTTCTTGAGAGAAAAACATCTAAAAAACATTTCACCCTTGACTGTCTGATTTACGTGGACAGCTGTCCATATGGTACTGTCTACCTGTCTCCTCCTTCAGATACAAGCTGGAGAAGGTATGTATATGATAATTTTGAAATACAAAAGTCTAACTTTTCAGTTTACACAGCGATCTCTAAAAGCATATTTTTCGCCCAGTAAAGAATATATTACGGTATATATCATATAGTCCAAGAAATATTTATTTACCTATCCAATTTATGCAGCCAACCAAAGTCACTCATTGAGATGGGCAGACATGTAATTCGGATAGATAAATATATATTTGACAAAACAATTACCATATTTTTCGGAGTATAAGACGCACTCCCCCCAAAATGTGAGTGGAAATGTCTGTGCGTCTTATACAGCAAATGTTGCTGAAGCC
>JANHFK010001710.1:99894-110395 GCA_036250565.1 Sibynophis collaris
GATTCGAACCTGCAGTAATTGCAGGCAGCTGGTGTTAATAACAGGGTGTTTAGACCACTGTACTACCAAGGCTCTAATTTAACAAATGTTTCGTTTAACAATAGAAATGTTGACCTAAACTGTGGCCATAGTTTTTTTTAAAAAACCTGTCTGTTTTCAAAGACAGAACCTTTTGTAGATGATACAACCTGGATCAACACAGATTATTGGAGTATCATCAAAGCTGTAGCAAGAGCAAATAACTGAAAATGAGAGCTGGAAAAATGCCAAAAATCACTTTATTTTAAAGCTGGCTCCTATCTCTGCATATGTGTTTTTTAATGCTTTAGCTCTGTAAATAGCATTAAGTTGTTCAGAATGTATATATGTATTTGTTAGAACCCCCATGCTTCTAAGCGTATGTGCTGTTCTTGGTTTTTAAAAAAAATTGTATCAATGCAGACTTTGGGATTCACGTTCCTCAGTAGTCCCATTTGGGTTATTGTCCTGCTGGCCTTCCCCACTTAGTTTTGCCATTGGACTGTGATCTCTCCCTTTGAAAAACCATGGAAAGAAAATTGTCCTTTCTCTTCCAAATTCTTCCAAAGAATTTGCTGTATCTCATCGTGGAATTGTGATGCTTATTAATAAAATAGGGCATTGCTATTGATTAGTAATCACTACTTGTTTTGTGAGATGGGTGGCTATAATTTGGCAAATAAAGAAATAAGATTAGTGTACACTATTTAGCCTGATTTGGTGGGGAAATGTGGGCTAAATAAACTAATGAGATGGGCAACATATAAATTTAATAAACAGGGAACAGAAAATGTTCTAGTTATCTGGATTCCTTTAGCTTTGATTCTATCTTGCTCATCCTGATATGGTAACATGATGTCACCATGCAAATATGTAAATAATTGTACATTGTGTCATTTGCACATCCCATTACATCATATCCTTCATGGATAAGGATGGAGGCTCTTGGAGGCTTTCATTGATTTATTGCCTTGCTTCATTCACAGAATTTTTCAGGAAGACCAAACAATATTATCTGTCTTTGGTAAATGTTGTCCATTTTCCTTTTAGCTGCACTTTGTGAGACAAGATGCAATTACTACACACTGAGTTCACACCTTAAACTAATTTCTTAATGGTAGTTTATTGTTAAACTAGAGTTAGTTGGATCCATACAACATGGCAAACCACAAGCAAGCCACACTTCAATGATAGGATTCATTCAACGTCTTAATCCAAAGCCAAATAAATCACACTATGATTTAGCATATATGTGAATGAAGTCATTGTCTTTTGAGTGACACGCCTAAAAACTATTATTCCAGAAGTGCCACCTATTCTCTGTCCATTCACTTACCATGATGTGGTCAATAACAGGTTGTGAATTTTCCACCAGGTGATACTATAATTCAGGGAAGCATGTTTCTCTTCCATTTCTATATTAGAAATGTGCAGGGCCAGAGTCAATTTCCTGCTTCTCTGTAGAGAAATACAAAACACAACACAGTTTACCGTATATTCATTGCAACAGAATATTTAAGATAGGCCCTTTCTGACGTTCAGGGTGTTTGAAACTAGACTACTGGCAGCTTAATGCTGGTAAATCATTCTTGTTCTGTATAATTAACTGCTTAATTCTGTTAGAATCTTCTCAGAAATAGGTCCTATTAAACCAAATAGCACTTGCTTTGAGGTTGGAAAATTGCAGCAAGCTTTGTGTTTAGTTCTATTAATGGGTCTAAATAGGAATGGTCACAGTAATATATTTACTGGTCAGGAGTTTCTGCTTTGAAAACGTTATCGAAATGAATGACATGTATATAAATGGACTGTGTTACCTTTTAGAAGAATCTGATTCAGTCTTCTTGGGTTCTTCTGTTGTTTCTCTGAAGTTTGGGGGGGAAAAGAGAGTCAATTTATTTTGGGCAGCAATAAGAAACAGCCTTTCCTCGGGTTTGGCATTTATTTATTTTATTTATTCATTTAAAACATTTGCATAGCTACCCCTCTTTCAAACAATTCTGGGCAGCTTCCAATGACATCAGATGCTACCATCACTCAACTGCTGGCAGTGCCTACAATCCTGTCTACCATATCCTGTGCTAAAATATTTGTCTTTATCATCAGAATCCTAGCTCATTGGCTGATACAATTTCTGTATATCGTTGCATACAAGATGGGAGTGCATAGCAGCTTTTGCTAGATAAAAGATAAAGTTGGATTTACAATATACTTTGCATCTGAGAACCTTGGTAACTTTTAGATTTTTGTAGGTCAAGGAAAGACTTATTGCCTTCTAGATTTTGGGACTAGCAGCTTTCGTAATCCTTTACCAGTAATGATGATGCTTATACAGAACTGATAGGAATTGAAATTCAAAATCTCTGGAAGCAACATTTGCCTTCCTGTGTCAAAGAGGCCTCATTATATTATCCATATATGAAGGAGGACACTCCTTGACTTCTCACAGGTGCAGATTAAAGAGACAGCAAGCATCCCTGTTTATTATTTCAGTTTATGTGCTCCGATCCAGAAGGACTCTGAGCAGCTTACAGTGCATTCTTTCAGTAAGAAGATTAAAAGAGGGAAACAATATAACAAAAGAGCAAACTAACAATAGCTAATCTTGTTAAGTCCCACTAATATTGAGAACACTGATGGAAGGACTTACTTTCAGGGAGTCTGTGAATGGCCATAGGCTTCCAGTTTCAGGAGCAACACAGAAGGAACTGACTGAATCTTTTATATCACTATATAACTATATAGTCCTCAACTAACAACCACAATTGAGCCTAAAATTTCTGAGACAGTTGTTAAGTGAGTTTTGCCCCATTTTACATCATTTCTTGCCACAGTTGTTAGTTGTTAAGTTAGTAACATGGTTTTTAAGTGAATCTGGCTTTCCCATTGACGTTGTCAGAAAGTCACAAAAGGGAATCACTGCAATATACCATCATAAATATGAGTCAGTTGCCAAACGTCTGAATTTTGATCATGTATCCATGCAACAACAGTCATAAGTGTGAAAAATGGTCTTAAGTCACTTTTTTCAGTGCCATGGTAACCTCGAACAGTCACTAAATTTACTGTTGTAAGTCAAGGACTACCTATTATTGTTCTCAAGAACGGCACTCTGGAAAATGAATTTTCCTTATCGTTCACTGCAATTCAAAGGAAGAAGTGGGAATTCTGAATATATTGAACAAATGCAAAATTGTTCTAGGGACTGAATACAGAATATTATTTTGCATGGATCAGTGCAAAATAATTAATGCCATTTCAATGAAGCCGACCTGACACCAGGTAAAGAAGAAGATTTCTCAGTGAATTCACTCTTTCAAAAATCAGTCTTCTTTTGAAAACAATCCAGATCATCTCACCAGGAGAAAAATCACTAGATTACACAAGTGCACACTAAAAAAAAAAAAGAGAGAGAGAGAGGTGGGGGGAATGTGCCATAAAAAATCCATTTGTAAAAGGAGGAAGATGAGCTGCTTTGTGTGCATGCACAATGGATTTGAAGCTCTAAGGACTGGCAAGAAATTCAGGGATGGCCACAGAGCAGAGTGTGAATGCGGAAAAGCTTATATTTTTGTGTTCAGTTGCTGGTTGGCTTGGGCAGAGCAGTGCCCTCTGCAAGCTCAGGGGTCACAAAAACACGGGTAGCACTTTGCAGTATGTTTTTTGGATTTGGAGAAGGCAGGGATACAATGGGGAAATTGTGCATTGGGGTTGGTGTGGGGCTGCCTCACTTACACACACACACACACACACACACACACACACACACACACACACACACACACCTGTGGTTTAGTGAGTTTATTCATCTTTCCTAGCAATTCCCTTCACCAAAAAAAACCCCCAGAACTATCCCAATTAAGTCCAGCCACAAGCAGACCAATGTTAGTCCACAAAAAACTTGGAAGTTTCTCAAACAAAACAAATCCACCAGGCAAACTCAAATCCACAACACAAGAGAGCTCACAAGTCAAGAAAAGCCCACTTTCCAAGGCACGATTCAAGTCAAGGCACGGTGTCAATCTAAAGCGAGGCAGGAATCATCATGTCCAGAAAACACACCGCTGGGAAACATTGTTCCTAGCACTGCCTCCCTCTGTCTGCTGTGCTAAATTGCCAGCTTCCGGTGCAGCCCATCAAGAAGAGCGAGGCTTTCTCCTCTCGAGTAGTCTGCTTCTGCCTTTTCTCTGCCCTGCATGTTCTTGGATCAGGTGCGGAAGGCTCTTCCTCCTCCTCCTTACTGACCAGCTTCAACTGCAACTGAGCCTTAGCCAAATCCCTTCCAGACAGCTACTCGGAGCCACCAATTAACTCAGTTCCCTGACATGCCAAGAACCAGCTGATCCTCCCCCGGGCTGACATCTGTGGAATCGTCCAGGAGAGTCATCACAGTTGGGCATATAGATAGTCCTCGACTTACAACCACAAATGAGCCCCAAAATTCTGTTGCTAAATAAGATGTTTGTTAAATGAGTTTTGCCCCATTTTACAACCTTTCTTGCCGCAGTTGTTAAGTGAATCACTGGAGTTGTTAAGTTAGTGCCAAGGTTGTTAAGTGAATCTAGCGTCCCATTGGCTTTGCTTGTCAGAGGTTGCAAAATGTGATCACATGATCCCAGGACACTGCAATCGTCATAGATATGAATCCGTTGCCAAGCGTCTGAATTTTGATCGCGTGACCATGAGGATGCTGCATTGGTCGTGTGAAAAATGATCGTAAGTCACTTATTTCAGTGCTGTTATAACTTTGAATAGTTCACTAAACAGACTGCTATAAGTTGAGGACTATCTGTACTTTGCAATCTGAAGGGGTTGTGATAAGGCTCAAGGAGTGATCAAATAGTAGGGTAGGTAAGATTTTTTTTTCAGTTCTGACCAATTAGAATGGAATTATAGGAATCAGGATCAGAGGGACAGTGGGGGAGTGCTGTGTCCCCAATCCATTTTCTGTGTCCCCAATCCATTTTCTCAGGCTCTCATTTGCTTTGATAACATTGACTGAGTTATAAAAAGAACTTTGAGCAAATGTTTGATAGCTGATTGCAAACACCAGCAGTTCTATCTAGCTCGCGCGAACCAGTAGCACCAGCGGCGGGAAGCTCCGTCCAGCCGCCAGGACGTCATTACATCCCATTTTTTACCCTCTGTGCATGCGCCGAAGGCTCTGTGCATGCACAGAAAAGGTGTGCACACACTCCCATGCACTCCCATTCCTGAACCGGTAGCAAAGGTAAGTGGATTTCACCGCTGGCAAACACCCATATTCCAAATAATTAATCGTCACTGGGAAATTTAGTAGAGAGTCAAGTTCAACAGATAGAGCAGGAAGTCGCAGCAATAGGCTATAAATGCAGCTATGTTTTGGAGAACTGGATGAAGTTGTGTTGGGGATGTTCATACTGAAGATGATCAGAGGTGGGGCTGCTGCTAGTTTGGACCGGTTTGGGCGAACCGATAGTTCCCACCACCGGCTGGGCCTGCCCACCCACCCTGGCACTATCCTGTCCTATATATCTCACTCTCTGGCTCACTCACCTGCCCACGCAGCCCAGCTGATTGCCATGCTTCGCCCGCTTTACTCACCGAGAAGGCGCGCATGAAATCGCTGTGTGTTTGAAGCCACACACGCTCACATTTTTGGTTTTGCACTAGGCAAACCAGTTGTTAAATTATGTGAAGCCCACCTCTGAAAATGATAGGGAATAAATCCTGCTGTTTGCATGGTATATCACAAGCTCTGGGGGTTGCAGGGAAGAGGCAGAGTTTGCTGAGAATAAAATTTGATATAAAAACTAATTGTACAGACTCTTACTAAATTCATTGGAACAGGACTTTCCTTCACGCAAATTTTTCTCATAACTTATTCTTTTCTCCAAATCAATTCAATTGCAATATACAGGTAGTAGAGAATCACTAGTTATCCACTCTGAGTTCATCACAAATGCATATTATGAAAATTGCTTAGCTCACTCCACAACCACTGCAACTTTAGCAATTATTGTAATTCTTTAGGTAGAGGACACACCACATAGGGACAAATCTGACAACATTTGTTGAAAAGGTTATTTTGATGTCCAATTGTATTGTTCTCTAGAGAGCCAGTTTGGTGTAGTGCTTAAGGTATTATGGCTAGAAAGTGGGAGACTGTGAGTTCTAGTCCCACCCTGGGCACAAAGCCAGTCACTTTCTCTCAGCCCTAGGAAGGAGGCAATGGCAAACCACTTCTGAAAAACCTTGCCAAGAAAACTGCAGAGATGAGTCCAGGCAGTCTTTGAGAATTGGATACAACTGAATGGAAGAAAAAAAATTAGTTCTCTAACCAGAATAAATTCCTGCTGATATTTTGGTTGGCATTGCTTTGTCCTTTGTGACTGAAAATGTTCTCTTGCCTTTTAGCCTTTCCAATCTTGATGTTATCTCAATCCAAAATATCATCCCACTTAAATAAAAATGATTGATTTCCTAAAATCCATGGGGAATATTTAAGATAAGCTACAATTCACATCTGTTAACCTGCTTTTTCTCACCCAGGTTTGAATAGTTTAAGGTAGGAATTATAATTTAACATGTGATGTAACAAATAAAAGACAAGAAGTAAGTCTGTTTTTCCTGGAGAAACTCTCTTGTAAAATAGTAATTGCATTTTGAAAAAGTAATGCTAGCCAAATCTGTTATGTTCTGCTTTTCTCTTCCTTATCTATTTACATTCTTGTGATAGTTGATGAAATATCTGCTTCACGAAATGCCTTAATGTTTGCTGTCTCTATAGTATATACAGTTCTGCTTGATCTCCAGCCTTTTATTGGACTATATAAAATTATTTTTTCTGCCATTTAATTCATTTAATACCTTGTCTTCAATTCCTGGTAAAATGTTCATTTTTACCATTGTAGATCTTCCTACAAATATCTATATTGGATTTCTCCATCTTAAAATAGCCACCATCATGCTTTTTCAAGTCTGTGAATAATTATTCTGAAAAAAGTAATTATTGTTTTTGTAAAGCAAATATTTGTTTGTTTGTTTTATTAGGTCACACTTCTGGACTGCCCCCTCCCTCAAATTTCCCTGTACTTATCTTTTTAGTAATGATATTAAAACATGTGATTTGCTGAAGATATTGCATTTTTTGTTCAAATAAATTCCATATGATTTGAATCTTATTAATCTAATATCCTGCAATTGAATTGTATTCCTAGATACGTTCCAGTATTAATTCTAGGTAATTCTTGGGATGAGTAACTGTAAGTGCAATATTATTTGCCTGTGATTTTAGTTTGTGTTCTTCATTTGCCAATTTAATTATTACATTTTTATTTTCTTGATATGCCTTCCTTGGAAATGGTTCCAATACCAGTAGAAATAAAAAAAGAAGAGGGGCAGACATGTTTTTCTTTCTTTGTTATACTATTTTTTTTTGACAAAACTCCATTTTCCAGGATCTTGGTTTCTTATTCTTTATGCTTTATATTCAAACCTCAGTTCATTTTCTATGAAATCACTCTAAATTATCAAATGCTTTCTCTGTATTAAGAGAAATCATAGCTACTTTCTTGCTTTTTTATTATTAAAAATATTATTATTAAAAATTGTATTATTAATTTATATTATCAATTTACTTAAATTATCAATATATTCAAAATTTAGCTTATCCAACATGAGTCTCTTCAGAAGAAATCCAGTTTGATCTAATGAATGAATTCAATTAAAAGATCTTTTAAGGCTTTTTCAATGGGGGTTGCTTGCTGCAGCATTATCAACCACAACACCCCAAGAGATTTTTCTAATAAACTGGAACGTTGTCCATGGAATCCTATCACTATGGTATGATTTTATAACTCTACCTCTTATGTCTGATTAATTTATCTGTTTAAGGCACATTTTGATAGCCCCTGGAAAAGGGTTTTAGTAACCTTGGGATATGTAGCATTTCTCAAACTGAAGTTAGAGAATAATCTCCGAATGATGGAGTGGAAATCTGCTATTCAGATCTCCTTTCCTCCTTGTCAGTCTTTATGCAGGACTCTTTCTCATATGAATTTAAAGTCCCCTGAGGGAATATTATTAGACATAGCAAGATGGAGTGGACTGAGGATTTAAAGAATCCCCAACACCCTGCCATGCCTCAAATACTTGAAACGCTTTTAGGCCAATCCTAAATCTACAGGTAGAGAGCAGTTAATATTCTTTCTCCCTGTACTTCTCTCCACTTGATAACCAAAAAGTTTTGGACTTGGCATAATCCACCAGAATAGTAAGAGAGTTCCGTTTGTTTGTTTATTAAATTTATTTGCCACCCATTTTGTATCCAATGACTCTGGACGTCTTACAAAATGAAAACATTGGAAAAACATTCAAATCTTCCACGATAAAAACAGTGGATTAAAAAAATTAACAGATAAAATGTTGCTTATTACATTTATTCTGTAATACCCAGAAATGGTCTAATGTAACATTGTGCTTGATTAAGAGACCCACATGGACTTAAAAACATGCTCACACTATTGGCTGGGCTGAAGAAAGGTATTGCCTGACCAAAGATGTCAAGATCTTTCTTAGAACTAGCACTGTTTACGTTATTCTGTGTTGAATAAAAATGTTTCAAAAGTTATTTGGAACCCTCCAAAAATGATAGTACAGAGTGTACAGAATTGTTTGTACAGACTGCACCTCAGACAAATGTAAGTAGTTCTTCACTGGCATTTTATCCCAATAACATGATATTTATCTCACCCTCGATTCTTATGCCATGCTGTCCTATCTGTTTTCTGAAGCTGTTTTCCCTCAGTATATTCTCTCTTTCTTTTTCTTTTCCCCTCCTGTCTGCTTTCAGAGATATGGCATTTAATTTCCCCATAGGCTATCACATAAAAGAAACAAAGTCTTTGGCTGGGACTGCATCTGGCAAAGCAGCACCTCTTTTAAGAGCCACAAAGGCTGCTGGTATTGAGACAGAAGAAATGGATGGTTGGGCCAAGAAGAAGGTGAATTGCTTAGTTTTTCTGGGGAAGTTTTAAGTTTGGGCATAAAATGCTTGAATTCATTTATTAAAATTTTATTCTCAGTAAAGAAAAGTAAATTTGCATATGCCCAAGCATGACACTTAAAAAAAAGAAGAAGTATGCTATGTATACAGAGAAAATGAATGAGGATTTAGATTTAAAGGACAAAGATAGTGTATAAAGCATGTGTGGATTTGTGGAAGCAAAGTTATAAATTAAGGAGAGATAGAGTGAGTGGGGTTGATGTGAATGAATTGCATCTATTTATTTTTCTTATCTTACAACTTTAGTTCATTTGGATGACTCTTATTCCTTTTCTGTGCTTTGAAAATGTTGCTTATCCTCAACAGGAATGGTGTGATATGGGTATATGTGTATGTATATTAGATTTAAAACAGAAAAAACGAATATGGTTTTAAATTATTGTGATAAGTTGTTTTGAAATATTTTTATTCTTTTAAAATGTGGGGTTTTTTTTGCTAATTCAACTTTAGTTACTTATTTGTTAGAACTGGAAAATTTGCTCCAGTCAAACAAGGCTCTGAGCAATTTACTATCCCTACATACAGTAATTAAAATTATGTAAATACCCAAAAATTCTAAAATATTAAACTACCTCAGACCAATAACCAGGGTCACACACTTCACAATTTCTTTCCATCTCCAAATCCTATGGAAGAGCCTGGTCAACAGAAATCTTCACCAGATGGGCTTCCTTTGGAGTAATCACCTTTCCTATCCCCTACCATTGCCTTACTGGGATTAAGTATCAACCTGTTTCTCCAGACCCTAACAGTTTCTAGGCATCAGAATAGAATTAGTAACTTCAGCTGCTGATTTACCCAAGGTAACAAATGTATAACTGAATATCATCCACATATTAATAATACCTCTCTTTTTGACCACCTTTTTGA
This sequence comes from Sibynophis collaris, assembly GCA_036250565.1. Lineage (NCBI taxonomy): Eukaryota > Metazoa > Chordata > Lepidosauria > Squamata > Sibynophiidae > Sibynophis > Sibynophis collaris. Next base: position 109,829 of record JANHFK010001710.1, read on the forward strand.
CTATCCATATTAAACAATAAAGGAGAAAGAGTCAAACTTGCTGGCACCCCAAATCAGAATGCCAGACAGCTCAACCTCTCCCTTTTCCCACTGACTGAAACTGCCCATTTAGGAAGGAGAAAGGAGACGACTTCCGGCTGTCTCCGGCGGCGGACGTCTCTGGGGTGCTCTTCTGCCCCGGCGTCCGTAATCGGCTGCTCCGGTGGGCTCCAGGAGGAGCACAGGCGGACCGGTAAGGTCTACCTGCCGAAAGGGCACTTGCCGATGCCCCCGGGTCAGCTGCGGGTGTCCAGGGGCCATCGGCGTATCGCCCCAGGAGCCGGAAAGCCGAGCGGGGCGCAGCCGAGAGGCTTGTGCTCCATTTGCGAGGAGATGGCGGGAAGCAGAGACAGAAATGGAGAACGGCCGTAGTTGGAGGTGAGAGTTCTGCGAGGGACATTTAGACATCAGCCCAGAATAAAAGGCAAACTTCGGGCTGCTCTGAAAGAAGAAATAGCTGGGGGGGAATTCCCTCCCCCGCGGAGAGCGACGGCTTTAAAACTCTCCCTCTTGAAGCCGAAGAGGCTA